>JAODAL010016605.1:0-80180 GCA_025379985.1 Phyllomedusa bahiana | reverse complement strand
TCGGACAATTAGCAGATCCTTTTTCCCCACGGTAAAAACAAAAATGCTAAAAAAATTTAAAATTTTATTAATTATGAATGTTTGAAAACAAGATCTTTTTTGTTATTGTCATAATTGTCTGAAATAAAGATGAGAGAAACGTGCTTAATTTTGTAATAACAAACCATGTTCCCCCATTTAAGACTCTGAAAGCTTACACAGGCTTTCCAACTTAAATTTAAAAAGGCAAAAAATAGGCTACACCTGTATAACAAAACAAGAAATACACACTCGCCTCTACTCACTGCCATTCCTTTGCTACCGGTCTCTGCTTATTCCCTTTCCTGCAGGCGGCGTGCGACTGCGACAGCCAATAAGTGGCTTCACAATCGCATACCGTTCCCTTGACATCCCCATTCTCAGCAGTGATGTCAAGGTATACGCATGTGACTGCAAAAACTACTAACTGGCCGCAGTGGTAAGTCACCGACCACAAAATGGGAAGTAGCTACAGACCAGAGATACTGCTAGCCGCTGCAGTGCTGGAACGCTGGTGAGAACACAAGGAAGTATTGTGGTCCCTTATATATAGTATTAATTGGCTGCAGGGCGACCAGTTTATGTTGAATCCTTAACTCTATGTAAAACAGGAATAAGAGCTCCCTAGTGTAATTTAACCTTTACACAACAGTAGTGTCTTAATCGTGAGTAATTGACTGTCAACTTGTGTGGTTGTGCAAAGATCGGCACAACTCTTTTTCACAGATACTGATGTACTAGTTAAATCTTGCAATTAAAGCCACAGCTGCTCCGTTGCAATCCTTCTTCCACGATCCGTGGGGAGGTTGTATTGCACAATGTAAAAAAGGAAGAAACATCCACTCTCTACCCCCTGGCCCGACTGGCTTTTTCCGGATCAACAGTACGGAGGGCTACCGCTGACCTAAAATACGTATATTTTATCAATATTTCTATTAATAAAACATACGTATTTTAAGTCCACGCTAGTCCCGCGTACTTTTGGTCCAGAAAAGCCAGTAGGGCCAGAGGGTAGAGAGTGGATGTTTCTTCCTTTTTTTTACTTTGTTCTATGGAAAACTGGTAATAGGTTCCAAAGCTCCAAAATGTCGCCAAGATAATGCAAAATGAAGATTAAAAGTACTCAGTTAACTAATACAGATAAAGCAAGCCCTTACATATAACAGTCAGAAGATGCTGCTGGAAATGTCCTTCTATATTAAGGATAGCAGCTTCTTTGGGTCATGTTCTTTATACACAATGTACCATAAAAAAAGAAAATGGGGCCCTCACCTGGTTCCCGAAGGAGTCGCTCATCCTGGCACATGTAAAGAGCAGTACAGGACATGTAGTACAGCACTGTATAAAAAGACCACCACTCACTGAATGCCCTTCACTAATAAAGATGTTTTACAAGTAATATGTTCATGATGATTGGCTGAAACAGTGTTTGGAACATTGCATCTTGAAACCAGACTCCACATACAGTGTCCCAGGAATTGACCATTGTGTGTTGAAAACATTGTATCCTGAGGCCATTGTAACCTGAGGGACCAGTCTAGATATCTTTGTTTTATTCGACAACTGTGGCCTATTTTTAAAGTTGTAGAAACAACTTTAAATACAGATTCCTATTATAATTCCTTAATAGGGAGTTAGCCAAGACCACCAAATCTCTGAATCTGTTAATTACCTCTTTACTAGTCTAAAACATATCAGCCTTCCCTGTTCTTTGATGAATAATTGACTGCTTTAGCCTACTGTAAGTGACACTTTCATGCTTGATGGAGTCATTTCTATAGTTTTGGGGTTAAGATGGTTTAGGCTTCCACATTTTTTGGGGGATGAAAAAACATATTCATGGTACATTGATATCTACTGTATTGACTTTCTTAATTGTGTCTTAGCGGTTCAGAGTTTTTGTTTGGCAACTTTCCTGGAGGTTTTTTTTATTTATTTAATCGAATTATATATCGTATGCTTAAATAACTCCACTTTTAATCACAATTGCCACTAAAGATTAAGCTAGAATGTGCCACTGTTGGGATAGACAACCAGGTAGTCAGAGACTTTATTAGAGAGCCTGAAGAAGACTCTTGTTTTGGTCACTTTTACATTTAGTCATTTCTATCACCCCCTAGAGCAGGGCTGGACAATTAATTTTCCCATGGGGCCGCATGAGTGGGATGGTTTTAGAGGGCTGGACTAATAAAAATTAAATTGGGTGAACGGGGAAAAATTCATTTTTGGGGTTTATTTTTGTGGAAACTTAGTCTGTACCCTCAGTAAGGCAGGTATATAGATACATCCCCCAGTAAGACAGATATATACAGCTCCCCTCAGTAAGGTAGGTATATAGATATGTCCCCTCAGTCAGGTATATAGATATAGGTCCCCTCAGGCAGGTGTATAGATACAGGCCCTCACAGGCAGCTATATAGATAGTTATAGGTCCCCACAGGTAGGTATATAAATATAGTCCCCACAGGTGGGTATATAAGTAGATATAGTCCCCACAGGCTGGTTATTAAGTAGATATGGTCCCCACAGGCAGGTATATAGATAGTTATAGCTTCCCACAGACAGGTAAGTAAGTAGATATAGTCTCCACAGGCAGGTAAGTAAGTAGATATAGTCACCACAGGCAGGTATATAGATTTATGACCGATATTAAAAATAACACTAATACTTACCTCCCCCATCCTAGTGTCTTCCTCTTCTGTCCGAGGCAGGCGGCATGACTTCATCACGCCGCCAGTCCCGCCGGGAAGGTCCTCTGGCAGCTCTTCTGTGCACCGAAGAGAGGTCGCTGCCCAATTCACCAATACCGGGGATATTAATAGAAGCCCTGACGGCCCGCCACAGTGTCTCAGCACTACTCTGCTGGGGCGGGCCGTCAGCGCTATTATTGTAGACCTGGGCATTGTATGCTGTGGGCTGCATCAGACTAGCGGGCCGTACAATGCCCAGGTCTGCCCTAGAGGTAGCATGAGGTGGTGTCTACAACCCACAGAAGTTGCTCAGGTAGTGCAGCTCATCCAGGATGGCACATCAATGTGAGCTGTGGCAAAAATGGGGCCCCTATAACCTGCCCTAAGCGATGCCTGCCTATATGAGGACCCTATAACCTCCCCTAAGCCCCCTGCCTGCCTATATGGGGACCCTATAATCTACTCTAAGCCCCCTGCTAGCCTATATGAGGCCCCTATAACCCGCCCTAAGCCATGCCTGCCTATATGGGTCCCCTTTAACCTGCCCTATGCCCCCTGCCTGCCTATATGGGGCCCCTATAACCTGCCCTAAGCCCTGCCTGCCTCTTATGGGGCCCTTACAGACAAAAGACCAATTCAGCCAGCTCCATCTTAGTGTAGAAGTGCACGGAAAAACTGCTCAAGCAGGCAGCAAAGGCAATCCAAAGAGAAAAGGATATTCTAGCACGATCCCAAGATTGCATTATAAAACCATGCAAAAACTTTATTCTGGAACTATGCATAAAAACAGATAATGCACAAAAATGTATATCAGCAGCAAGAAGTGACAGCCCAAAGAGCACCGGACAACAAAAAACCACTGACTCATTTTGGGCTAAGACAACATGCCCTTACTCATAGCATAGTTGTTATAGTAACTAGGACTCTGGAGAAGGGTCGTTGATGCAGGGATTTATTCTGATTGCCAGATTGGAGTCAGCCGAGATATGAGATGCTGTTTGCAGTCTTCTAAACAGATCAGATTGGCAGAATAAAATATGCAGCTTTACTGCTGTAAATTCGTGAATTTATGGTTGATTTTATGCTGTGATAAATCTGCACCAGTTCATGTGCATGTCTGTTTGTGGATTTGCAGCATTAAAGCGGCCTATTTTACGTTGAAGAACCAGTGCGGAAAATCTGAAGCGTATCTGACCTGTTTGAATGTACCCTAAGGCTATGTTCACACGGCATAAATTTGGACATATTTCGACCTGTATTTAGCGCCGTACAGCACTTAATACAGGGTGAAATACGTCCCAGTCATTACGGTAATCCACAGTTATCATAGAGAACTATGGATTACGTCTCCTCTCCCTGCTCGCACAATACGGCGAGCGGGGAGATAAGCGACATGTCAATTACTAGCGGCGAATAGGCGCTGCTAGTAATGAATGTCTATGGTGCCGGCGAGCTCCTGCAATTACATAGTGTGAACATAGCCTAAGGCTCGGTTCACAAGGCTGCTTTGGGCGCTGATTCAACGCTGGTATCGGTTTCTGAATCTGATTGCAATCCAAATCCTATTATTTTAACCCCTTAACGCCAAGGCTTTTTTTTTTTTTTTTGCAACAATCGTTTTTCCCTCCCTGCCTTCCCAGAGCCATAACTTTTTTATTTTTCCACCTACATAGACATATGAAAGCACCGAAACACACAGCATTAAAAGTAATTTAATACTGTGCATATCTGAAAAAAAAATGCATCCAAAATGCACTGAATGAAAGCACCTTTAGGCCTCGTTCACACGGCTTATTCTGCCGCGGATTGGCGCCGTACTGCGCGCCGGATTTGCGCTTCAGTACGGCGCCAATCCGCGGCAGCAATTACGGTAATCCACGGCTCTCACTGAGAACAGTGGAATCCGTCGCTCCTCCCCGCTCGGCGAATCCGCCGCGGGGGGGAGAAAGTGACATGCACATTATTTACGCGCGCTACTGCGCCGTAAACAATGCATGTCTATGGGGTCGGGAGCGGCGCGCCCCCGCCGCTCCGGCCCCGCCCCCGTCCCCGCCCCTTATTCACGGCGGATTTGTGCGCTCAATACGGCTCACAAATCTGTCGGGAATAAGCCGTGTTAACACGGCCTTAGGATGAATTCACATGGCATATTGCGGCACGTACTATACACATCGCAATATGCCATGTGTTTTAGAATTATGTGCTGGCTAGCACCTATTTCTAAAATGCTGCACTGGATTTTGGTCTGTTTTTCAGCGTATTTAGTATTTTGACTCCGCCGGCCGTACCCAGCGCTGTGGGAATCTAAAAATAGACATCCACTGTAATGATTACAGGAGTTGCCCAATTTTTGATTCTCAATAAATTACTAATTTTCCATAACCAGTCAAGGTAAAAACGACAGCTGCTGAACATATTATCAGAATGGGAAGGTCATTCAATACTAGTCCTTGTCCATTCTAAAAATACCAGCCTACAGCCGCCCCAGAAGCGGACAATCACATTAGAAGATCCGCTTCTGACGGTCACTGTGCTCTTCCCAGTACCCCTGGTGCATTGGTTACTGGGGTAATAGTTACACGGGGTTAATGTCAGCCTTCGGATGACAAAAACTGCCGCTGACTGACATCAAGCCTGATAAATAGTAATGAAGTGGTATCTGTCAGGCGCCTCCATTATTAACACTGGAAATAAATGGGGGAGGAAAATGAACACAAAATGCACAAAAAAAACCTTTATACTGGAGACAATTCCAGCCTCATCTCCCTTATATCAGGTGAGATGATATAATATTACATAAATTCATTGGAGACAAGACATCAAGAATTTTAATGGTTTTTGTTCTCTAATATATCCTTTCTGCTAAGACTATCCCATCATCTGCAATCTTTCTCTTCCACATCCATCCATCCACCATCCATCCATCCACCCATCACCATCCATCCATCTGCTGCCTGTGATGTAATGGAATGATCTGGCTTTCAGCCCCGCCCCGTTATTATTAATATAACAGCTGTCAGCTCCTCTGCATACATTAGTTATACCTGGTGATGTCACATACTACCTGAGTTCTTAGCCCCGCCCAGTTCTTATGACATCCACATACCTTATTTAAAGCAGCCGCAAGCTGAGAATTTCTTTGAGGGTTCTGCAGTTAGTGTTGGCAGGTAATCTTCTGTGTCTTAGGCTCCTACTGTGTCCTTTTTTCCTGTGTCTGTGCTTCTCTGTCCCTTCATCTCCTTCGATATTTCATAAATGTTGGGACCTTTCCTTTTATGTAATAACTGAGTCCGTCAGTCCCGCCGTCCATTCATCCTCTACCTGATCAACTCTCTCCCATCACCAAACCATTCTCCTCCACCTGACCCATCTACCTATCAGTCTGTCTAAAAAATCATGGGCGACATGTATGCATTTGGAGGCTCAGGCGCCATTTTTTTAGCCAGCATTAGTAGTGGTAGAAAGCGCCTGAATCTATGAACCTGTTTCTACTGCGGTCATAGATGAGCACTTTCTGGCTACAAAGCGACAATTCAGAGTTACTTATAGCAGTAATGCGCACTGGATTTGCCCTCACAAGTCATAATGTGTAAGCTTTCATACGGTTGTAGTGTGATGCCTCCAGCGCGCCCCACGATCTCAGGCACATTACAAAGAGCTATGGATGCTCTGTAATGCACCTGATATTGGAGTGTGCATGGTAAAAATAGAGCAAACAAGATGTCGCCAGTTTATCCAGACTGAAAAGGCGCCATACTACTGGGGCAGCCCCGTTCATACCTGTCCCGCCTCATGTATCTATCCAACCCAAATATCCGCCACTTAAATATTCATTCAATCACTCATAAAATATCCAACCATATTATTTTCTGTCTCCTATAATCACTGATACAGTAAATGAGGTCACAGAGCTTAGACTTCTGTGTGTGTCGTTCTCTAATTCCTCAAGGAATGTATGAATTAAACAGACAACTGGGTGTAGACCATAGACAAGTGGTGGACTGCACTCTGTCCAATAGGATATATCCCCTACACATCTGACTTGTCCAATCAGCAGTGCCCAGATAATTTGGTAAACACCTTATAAAATGAAATTATCACCCAGCTTGGTCAATGTAATTTACACACTTCCAGGAGAAATAATTGAACGAGGCACATAGGGCAGAGTTATTAATTGTTTTGTTATTTTAGGGAAAATTATCTGGTAAATCAGGAGAGGAGAGAGGACGGCTCCTCACTGTAACGTTTCCTGTCTGGTTCTAAAGGTTCCGTAGATGATTATGATGTAAGCGGATGTTCAGGATTCCAGCCCCGCCCACTTGTTGTGACATCACAGCTGACAGGTCCTCTGTATACTCAGTCATTTGGTCTCTGGAGATGATGCTGCTGATGTCCTATTATGATCTGAATGACTAGCTCCGCCCAGCTACCATGAACATCATGTATATCAGTTGAGGGTTGCAAGAAGTTGTAGAAACTAAGTACACCCTTGGGCTCATATCAATGACCGCCAACACCCTTTTTGATGGCGGCCGATACTGGTCGTTCTTCTGCAGTGACACAAAAAGACGTCTCTGTAGAAAAGAGGAGTATTGCAGCTCCCGTTGCCGCAGCTGTTGTTTTTGGAATAGAGCTCTAGTTACAGCTCCGTTCTAGGGCAGTCCTCTGGAAGCGCTGGAATCAAGGAAACCTCCGATCCATGCCGCTTAATCCTTGATTGTCGCGGTCCGTATTCATGGCATAACGAAAAGGCACTGCCCGCACCATCGGGTGGTCAGGACTCCCAGTGACAGATGGAGCCCAGGGAAGTCTGAACAGTCAGCCCTGGGGCTACTCTAGATCCCTCTTGTCTGTATAACCAAGCCTGCAGTCAGTGCACACGGCAAACTGCAGAAGGTGAATATGCTAATACATTACTAAAGTGTAAAAAGAAAATCTTATCCCTTAGTGCTTGTCACACAGAAATTTTTGGATCCGATTTGGATCCGTTTTGGATCGGAAAATCGTATCCAAAAACGCAGCGGCGATCGGATCCTAAACAAATCCAACGTGTATCCAACATGCAGCTGCATGTTTGGATACGTGTTGAATGCAGCAGGATCGCACCCTATAGTTTATTATAGGGCTCCTGCTCTGTTTTTGGGACCAAGAAATGACATGTTAATTCTTGAACGGATTCCGAAAGACACATCGACAATCACTCCGTCTGAACACGAAACGTGTTTTACATTGCGAGCAGAGTAAGTCACACTGCCTCATTGTTAATGTCAGTTTAGGTCTGTTTAAATGGACTCAAACACACATCTAAAAACGTTTGTTCTCTATGACCCAAGACGCCGTGTGAACAACCCTTAATGGGATTTAAAATGTAAAAGAAAAAAAAAGTGTTAGAAAAAATAAAGTAAAAAATTAAAGTTAGGTGCGTACATTACACAAATAAAAAACAATCCCTACATATATTAGGTATCTAAACGACCGTAATAATCTATAGAATTCATCTAACAGGTTATTTAGTGTGAAATATAAATGGTGTAAAAAAAAAAATAATTGAAAAGAAACATATAGAATAAAAAATTTTTAAAAATGTCAGCAGTAAATTTATTGATAAACTATACTCCCAAAAACACAATTTCTCCCACATAAAACAAATCCTCATACAACTGCTTCACTTAAAATACATTATAGTGGTTGAACATAAGGATCCAAAAAATACAAAAGTAGCTGGTCAAAAGTACGTTTAAGGAATTCGGGGTTAATATCTTCTAGTGTCCTCACATTTACCTCTGATCTTAATCTTCATTCCTGATACAAGAAGATATCTAATAAAATCTTGTGTTTCATCCTCGTTTCCTCAAGGATTGGCGCGAGAGAGTGAGTAATGGAGAAAGTAGGAGAGTGTTTCGAAGGCGTGTGTTTTTTGGGAGTTTTCCAGGTACGGTTGGGTTTGGGAAAAATATCGAGTACATACGAATAGTTTATGGCACTATAGAGTCTGCAGTGGGTGGAAAAGGTTGAGCAAGATCACCTAGTAAGAAAGCTCTGCATTTGGGGCAAATTGATCAATCCTGTCTAATACTGTGACAGTGTAAAGCATGTAGACCCTGTCTAAAACACATAATAAATGTGGTATAATGCATGTACGCCAGTATTTAGGCACATGTGGCGGCACGACTCTGCTGCAAATACATAATAAATGTGTCCCTTTTTGTATCTGACTGGCATCAATGAAAGTGCAAGTGAAAAGGGATAACAGAGGGTTTTGGTTATGGGTGGAATGAGATGTGAGGTATAAGGTGAAGATGGGTTGGATGCATTAGATAGTTCATCCTCTTGTAAAGTGTTTAAACTTTCTCTTTTAAAGGAGGGAAAAGAAGGCAATAGGGGACTATGAACAGCTGGAGAGGAAGAGGAGGAGGAGTGGGGTGGAGAAGGTGGGGCGTAAACATCAGGAGGATAAGGAGGAAGTGGAGCATAAATATCTTGAGGAAGAGGTGGAGGAGACGGAGCATAAACATCTGGAGGAGGAAGAGGCGGTGATGGAGTGGGATATAAACATCTGAAGGGAGAATGGTGGAAGAAGTGGAGCGAAACATCTGGAGGAGGCAGAGGAGAAAATGAGGAGGAGGTGAAGAAAGAAGGAACATCTGGAGGAGGAGCATAAAGTGGAGGAAGTAGAAGAGAGATGTAGGGAAACATCTGAGGGTAGCGGATTATACATCTGACGAGGCGGCTCTGCTTGAGAAATATGAAATGGAGCTATTCCAGTGTTACATGTATGTATATTATTATTCAGTATTAAAGGGGTTTTGCCACATCTTATTTCATACCTTCTGCTCCACTACTTCAGCTGCTGTGTGCTCGAAGGAACGTGTGATTTGCTTGTGTGAATTGCATATAATGTGACCCAGCAGGATGACGTCACCATGCCTTTTCTCTCTCTAGTGAAAGAAAGGTCTGTTTATGTATAGAATTGTAAGTAGCTACAATGTAGCTCAGAGGTAACATTTTTGCTTTACAGCACAAGTGTCCTTGGTTTAAATCCCTAACCGGTGGATTTTTTTTCCCTCTTCATCATGCACATATCTCATTTGAGGTTTTTCTTTTTTTTATTTGCACTGTTTACTTATTACTAACTAGTCCAAAGGACAGGAGTAGAATGACAGCACCCGGGGTTTGAACACTCAAAAGCTGCCTGAGAGCAGAGGGGATGTCTGAGCATGTGCGACCAGGACTGAGGAGTTCACAGCCCTGGTCGTATCCCCTGGAGACGAGCTGTAAACAATGGATTACTAAAGGAGCAGCTAAGACAAAAACGGTGCAGAATTTTTAATAATGATGATAGGTGAAAAAGTTATTATTTAATTTTGCCAAACTTCCCACGTTTAAGTTTACTTCGTGCAAAACCCCTATTAAGATATTGTCTGATTAACCCCATATGAATATATGATGATTGTTGTAATCTATTCTGTTAGTAAAAGAATTTTCTATATTCTTATAAGCAATACCTGTTATTTTTTCCATCCTGCGGGATGAAAGATTTGTATTGGGCCCAGGCCACTAAGAATGGTAATTATAGAAATAGCACCTATATTCTATGCATTTATGGTATTACATTCTGTCTTGTAGGATTTTAGATAGGAGTAAATTCCCAAGTGTGAGTATTTTAGTATAAGAGTCCTAATAATTTAACAATTTATGGCCTTAAAGGGTTTGTCCATCACAGGCGATTGATGACATATCAATATGATTATGTCACCAACTCAGATAGTGTGGATCCTACCTCTGGAACTGCACCTATCTCCAGAATAGGCTCTCAAAACTCCTCATTCTGACAGAGAATTGGGCCATGCTACGCAGCCATACTCCATTCATTAAATAGGAGTTCTAAGTACAGCTGAATGAAACCGCTCACCTGACTCAGAACTCCCATGAACTGCGAGAGTGACTCCGCACGTGCGGCCACTCCTCTGTTCATAACAGGGAGTTTTCATGGTGCCGTTCGGACATATATGTGGGTTCCAGAGGAGTGGGTAATTATAGAACAGCACCCGTATTTCTGTAGATGATATATGGGATTTTAAATCTTGTACGTTGATAGTGAATAAGTCCTTCACTGTGGATCCAGTAAGTTATATAACTCCTAAATAATCAAGCCTTTTTTACCTTAATGAAGCACAGAGGTCTGGTTCACATATGGTTGGAGGTTTGTTTGAGTCCTCTGTCGCAGATTCCAGCCAAAATAGCAGAAAAGATAGCACACATGCTCATGGCTATTGCTTCCTTAAAGAAAATGGTATCTAAACACAAACCCGAGCGACCCCATTGTAATCAATAGAGACCCTGGTTGCTAGTTGATGTCTATTAGTAATGGGAGGAGGGGGTTAAATAAATTGTAAATATGTAGCTATACAGAGTATACATTTATACTGTTGGCTGCAGATTAAATAATTTAAGAAGGGCCAGCCATGTAGTAGATCATACTTTATATGGGCGGTGTGGAGGGGTTATAAGGGGCATCTGTGTAGAGGAATTCCAGATAGAAAGAACTATTTTATATTGTAGTAGAAGAACAAGACGATGGGTACCACCATGGATCATGGAGACAATGTAAGGTTTATACCAAGAACAGGGTCAGGTTTTATACTGCTGAGCCCATTGCCCAGAACCCTGGTGTTTAGAGCCCCTCTCTCACTTACTAAAGCTCTCTCTTCATAATTTAATGTCTCCAATTAATTTGAATATCAGAAATTTATTGGTATATGAGACATTTTATGTTTTATGTCCCATAGAGAGAAGAAATAGAGACAGAAGAAGTGGAGGAAAAATTGAGAATGGGGATACATCAGGAAGAGGAGAGAGAAAGATTCAGAGGAAAACATCAGAAGGATAAGAAGGAAAAGAAAGATCAGGAGGAGGAACATCAGAAGGATAAGGAGGAAGAGAAAGATCAGGAGAGAGCATCAGACGGATAAGAAGGAAAAGAAAGATCAGGAGGAGGAGCATCAGAAGCAAAAAGCTAAAGCGAGGAGGAGGAACTAGAAAAAAAATATGAAATGGAGCTATGCCTGTGTACATGTATGTATATTTAGTATTCAGTTTTAAGAATATTGTTTGATATCCCTATAGTGCTAGTAAGATGAATAGTTGTACATTTCTCTTAGTAAGAATTTCTATATTCTGTATAAGCAATACCAGTTATTATCTCGCATCATGCGGATGAAGAGGTCTACTGCCCAGGCACTAAAACCGTAAGTATAGAATGGTACCTATATGTCTGTGGAGTTACTGTATTACATTCTGCCTTGTAGCATTAGATAGGAGTAATCCCCAAGCCTGAGTTTAGTATAAGTCCTACATGGGGCATCTCTTATAAAGGAATTCCAAGTAACAGAACTATTTTTATTGTAGAAGAAGAACAAGACGATGGGTACCACCCTGGATCATGGAGACAATGTATTTTTATACCAGAACAGGCCAGGTTATGTAACAGCTGGAGCCCATTGGCCCAGACCCTTTGTGATGTTTGAGACAACTCTCTCACTAACTAAAGCTCTCTCTTCATAATATATGTCCCCATTTACTTTAAAATTATGATTTATTGTATATGAGACAGTTTATGCTTTATATCCAAATAGAGAGGAAATACAAAGAGATGGAAGAAGCAGAGAAAAGGAAGGGAAAACATCATGGAGGAGAAAAGATTAAAAAGATGGCTAAAGATGATGAAAGTGAGAAAGATAAAGAAATCAGGATATTTTGGGATTTTATGTATGTTTATCACTGTTAAGCACTTTGTAATTAATCAAGAAATTAAGATCATTGTTCTGATCTGTGAGGTGTTTATCCTTCTCGATCCCATATTCCAGCAATGGACCAAAAAAGCCCCATAAGGCTAAAGTGTGATTAAAACATTAGGAAACGCCAGACCGAATTGGATACCAGGAAATATTGACCACTGCGGAATGTATAATTCAAGTTAGTAAGAATTCTATGCCCTATATAAGAAATGTTTGTCATTTTATTTTCTCCTTAGACTGTCATGGAAATACAATCCCCCAGGCCACCAAAACGGTAATTTTTAAATTTGCTCCTGTATTTCGTAGGGGATCGAATTTTTTTTGTATAGGATTATGGGGAGCACCCCTAAGCGGGGCCCTTTTTTTTTTATTTTTAAATTTTTCCCATGATAATCGGTTTTGGACATTTTGTTTTCATTCTTGCCTCCAACATTTCAGAAAACAAAAACGTGGCTGCAGGAGACCTTGTTTTTGTGGGAGGATACAGATAAATTATGACGATTATGTGACATTAATTTAAAATTTTAAATTTTGGTATTTTCAGATATAACTCTGAAAGGGGGTTTAATCCTGTATAATTGTACTATTCGAGGGCATGAGGAGGTATCTGGGGTATTTTTGTGTCCAGGGCTTCCAGGTAATAAACTTGCTTTTATTTGTTGGAGAGGAACAAAAGAGGGCACCTCCTGGAAGATGCGCCATTAATTTTATAACAAAACCGGATGGGTTTTTTCTGTGGAGCCCGTGACCCACAACCCTTGGTGATGGACCCCCCCCCCCCTGTACAGAACTACTTCCCCACCTAATTCTGCCATTAAACCCAGAGCTCTTCCTATTCAGTGTGCTCATTGATTAAAAAATAAAAATTTTGGTTATGAGGCGTTTTTTCTCTTTGTCAACAGAAAGAAGAGGAAAGGGAGAAAAAGAGGGGGAAAGGAACATAGCTTTTGAGAAAGAGGGGGAAAAAGAAAAAAGGGGAAAAAAGGGAGAAAAAGAAAGGGTAAGGGGGAAAGCTCAAAAATAATGTGCAGATTTTATCAAATGTGCTACATTTTTATAACCCCTGATTGACTATTTTTTTTAAAAATTAAGCTGTACTATTTTACTATTTTTTTGTCTTTTTGGTTTATGTAGACAAAGGAGGAGATGGTGGAGAGAATTTTTGCAAAAAGGGACCCGAAAAGAAGATTAAGTGACGACGACAAACCATCATTTTTGTTTGGGGCCCTGTTACTAGATTTGTTATATAATTGCTGGAATATAATATTTTATCTCAACGTTGTATTTTTCCATCACAACAAAAGGATAAGAAGACCGCCCATCCAGGATGTATGGGGTTTTTTTATCTATTCCAGCCTCTTTACTGGGTGTCACGTTCCAAAAAAATTGTTAGGGGTGCCAATATCTTTGTGTGATGGGGGGTGTTAAATTGGGGCCCCCTTATGTTGGGTACACCCGGGGCCCCTTGCGGGCTGTAGCTCCATTCTGTAGAATTCTTGTGTCTGTTTAAATGGAAACATTGATGTTACATCATTTTTCTCTCCCCGCAGTCCCGCTTTACACCCCAGCCTGTCTTTCTTTGATCTCCTACACTTTCTTGTTTCCTTAGTTTCCTCAGGCTATTCCCTGCACAACCGACAATTGGAGTAAGCAGTGGTACAAAGGGCAGGAATGGGGGTTTGGGGAATGTGAGGTGTTTGACTTTGTTGCCATCTTCTATATCTTTATCACATCATTACAATATTCATCAATGGATGTTTTATGGAGATCATTAGTGTTTATAATTGTTTAACACCCCTGTTTTTATTATTTTTAGAATTTTATATCCCGGAAAAAAGAAAACACCAGCTGCCTGAAAAATTGGGTTTTTCCTGTTTTTTTTATTTTTTTGGAAATTTTTTAATAATAAAAAAAATTTTTTTCCCGTGCTTGAGGTTTTTTGTTATTTTTTAAAATTTGGGGGCTTGAAGTTGAGGTGTTATTATTATGAGGCATAAAGTAAAGGAAGTATTATTTATCCCTTGTTAATTTTGTAAGTTTATCTATGACAAAGACCCGAACAGCTATCATTTAAGGGGAGGTTTTTTTTAACATTGAGGATAGAAATCCAAAATTTAAAAACCAGAAAAACACATTGTATAAATTTTTCAATTTATTTTCATTTTTGCAGTTGAAAAAATATTTTATCCATCGGAAAATAAGACTTAATACTTTGCGGAAAACCCTTTTTTGGCAAGCACAGCAGTCAGACTTTTTTATAGTTTTATGAGGATTGTGCGCACATGTCAGGGGGAATTTTGGCCCCTCCTCTTTGAGGCACCTCTAAATCATTAAGGGTTTTGAGGCTGTCGCTTGGCAACTCAGGGCCCTTTAAAATTCCCCCCATAATTTTCCATGGGATAAAGGTTTGGAGAATGGCTAGGTGTCACGGGTGGCCCCACAGCTCGCAGGGTTGGCTGCAGGTGCACCCGTGTCTCCTCGGGTTCCCCCCCCACCGGGACGAGTGGCGCCGCGGTCCGACGCACTCGCTTCCCTGGGAGCCAGCACTTACCCAGCTGCGCTCCTGTCCCCCCGCGGCCCTTTCTGCCCCTGCTGTGCGCGCTCCCGTCTCCTAGGGGGCGCGCGGAGCTTTCCGATTTAAAGGGGCCCGCGCGCCGGTAATTGGTTAATTGTCGGGCCCCTGGTCCTATATATTGGTAAACCTCGGACTTCATCGCCGGGGGTATTGTGCCCTGCCTTAGAGAAGGGTTCCCGTTTCGTCCAGTGTCTTTTACTTGTGACCCCTTCGCCTACGCTCTTGCCACGAAACCTTTGCCGCCTGCCCTGACCCGTTTGCCCCCGACTAGGTTTGAGTTCAATTGGTACCTTTGCGACCCCGGCTGCCCCGAGGCTAGTCGCGCAAAGGGATAGCGCCCGGTAGGATCCCCCGCAGCAAGTCTATCCCGCTTTGCGGCGGGCTTGGTGAAAACGGGGCCCACTTAACCCTGCTCCCCGGGGGCGGCCCCTTACCCGCCTGCGTGGTCCAGGGATCCACTACTCCAGCCCTTCACTAGGCACTCCATGGCCTTAATGTGCTTCTTTTCAGCCACCCTTGTTGCCTTTGCTGTATGTTTTGGGTCTTTATCTTCTGGAAGACCAGGCAAGACTTATTTTTTTAAAGTCCTGGGGAGGGGAAAGGGGGTTGTCACTGGATTTTATGGACATGGCCCAAACCTTCTCCCATTGTCGGGTTTAAAAAAAGTCCTGTGCCATTAGCAGAGAAACACCCCCAAAACACAATGTTTCCACCTCCATGCTTGACAGTGGGGATGGTGTTCTTTGGGTCATAGGCAGCATTTCTCTTCCTCCAAACACGACGAGTTGAGTTAATGCCAAAGAGCTCAATTTTTGTCTCATCTGACCACAGCACCTTCTCCCAGTCACTCACAGAATCATCCAGATGTTCATTGGCAATCTTCAGACAAGCCTGCACATGTGCCATCTTGAGCAGGGGGACCTTGCAGGCTCTGCAGGATTTTAAGTCATTAGGATTACTAAAACCATGATCACATATCACCACCACATAGTGAATGAATAATACCATCACATATCACCACCACAGTGAATGAATAATACCACAACATATCACCACCACAGTGAATAAATAATACCACAACACCATGACCACATATTACCACCACATAGTGACTGAATAATACAACCATACTGTTCCTGAATATAAACTATTACACTTTTACCAATATTAGGAGTTATGCTTACATGGTATCTCGCCCTAGTGAAGAATCTTACCCATTTCATGCTCCCATTTATTAAGAAACCTTATAATTTATTTGTAGGTAATTGGAATGGAAAATAAAGCAAATTTCTGTTTTAATTTCCACCATACGGTATAAAAGACCTGTTAAAGGGGTTTTACAATTGCTTAAAGGGGTGTTCCCACCACAGACTTTGATGGCTTATTGATAATCACTATGTGGTGGTGATATGTGATCATGGTGTGACGGTATTATTCAGTTAAAATGTGGTGGTGAAAAGTGGCGGTATTATTCAGTCACTATATGGTGGTGAATTGTGGAGGTATTATTCACTTGGTGGTGGTGATATGTGGTCATGGTGTTGTGTTATTATTTAGTCACTATGTGGTGATGATATGGGGTCATGATGTGGAGGTATCATTCCAGCCACTAGGACCCTCGTCTGTTTATGGAACGATACCTCAAAAGTGTTGTCTCAGAAAGAAGAGCCTGTTGAACTTGTCAACGACTCTCCATTCTGTTCTAGGTGAGATCCCAGTACAGGTGAGCGATGTGTTTGGCTCTACTCAGAATTCCCATAGAACAGAGTACAAGAGGTGAGACCTGCACCTATCAGATTTTGATGGCATATCCTATCCATATGCCTTCAAAGTCTATGGTGGGAACATCCCCTTAAAAAAGCTTTAATGAGACCTGGACGGGAGTAACAGTAAAAAAAACAACTCACCTTCAAGTCCGCTCTGTTCTTGTGCCGTCACTGCTCCCGGTCGATTACATCACTTTAGCTGGTCACAGGCCTTAGCGGTCTCTTCTTGTATGAGCATCACGTGACCACTGAGGTCTATGATTGGCTGCAGCGACACATGACCACTGATCGTGACAGCACCGACAAAGAATCCTGGACGCTAGAACAACAGGTCTTAAAGGCAAGTTGATTTTCTTTCTCTATTTTAGCCTCTGCTCACCTTTCTGAGAGTTTATTTTAAGGAATTGGAAAACCCCTATATCTGATTTTGCGAATCGATATGAATGGCAACAGTAAACAGACCCAGCCATGCAGCGATCACGGACGCCGCCTGTGGGGTGCAGGCAGCGGCCGAGGCAGAACAGCCAGGATCTTCTGATCCCAGCCATTCAGCCCCCAGGAGTCCATGGGGCAGGCGCGCAATGTGATGACGTCATAGTGCACCTGCTCCGCAGCCCGCACTCGGCTGCCAGTGGCCGCTCCGGACGAGGAGAGAAGAGGGAACGCAGGTAAGTATTATTTTTATATATATTTTTTTCAAACTAATTACTGGCCCCATTACCTGGCTAACTGGCCCTGGCCCCATTACCTGGCTAACTGGCCCTGGCCCTATTACCTGGCTAACTGGCCCTATTACCTGGCTAACTGGCCCTGGCCCCATTACCTGGCTAACTGGCCCTATTACCTGGCTAACTGGCCCTGGCCCCATTACCTGGCTAACTGGCCCTGGCCTTCATGGGTGCAGGGAATGGAGTTTAATACTTTTGGATTTGTTAGACTACATCGGACCAGCGTAGCATCTAGAGTTTATTTAAATAAACTGCTTTTTATTTTGTTTATGTATAATTTTTTTTCCATTTTCTCCAGTGAAAGTAATGGAGGTGTCTGTCAGATGCCTCTATTACTATTGCTCGGGCTTGGTTTCAGCCGGCGGCAGTTTTTGTCACCCCAAGGCCGACACTAACCCCATGTCATTATTACCCCAATACCCAACACACCACGGGTACCAGGAAGAGCTGGGTTACCGTCAGAAGTGGACCCTCTAATGTGATGGTCCGCTTCTGGGGAAGCTGTGGGCTGGTACGCTTAGAATGGGAAGGGACCAGTATCCATGGACCTTCTCATTCTGCCACTGTCGGTTTTACCTTAGGTGGTTATGGAAAATGGAGGGACCCCACATTGTTTTTTTTGAAAATCATTCATTTATTGAGAAACCTACAGTGGGCAACGCCTGTAATCATTACAGTGGATGCCCGTGTGCAGATTCTCACGAAACAAATTTTCTGAAAAAAAAACGACATGGGTACCCCCCAATTTCCATAACCAGCCAGGGTAAAACCGACAGTGGCAGCCTGATACTATCAGAATGGGAAGAACCATCGATACTGGTAACTTCCCATTCTAAAAATACCAGCCTGCAGCTGCTCCAGAAGCGGACCCTCACATTAGAGGGTCCGCTCCTGACGGTTACCGGCTCTTCCCAGTACCCCTGGTGCGTTGGGTACTGGGGTAATAGTGACAGGGGGTTAGTGTCAGCCTTGGGCAACAAGAAACACTGCTGGCTGACACCAAGCCCGAGCGATAGTAATGGAGAGGCGTCTGTCAGATACCGCTATTACTATCTCTGGAATAAAATGAAAAAAACCACACAGAAACAGAAAAAAACACTTTATTTAAATAAACACTCCCCGACACCCGCCCTCGTTAACCATTTTATTATAGAAATAATGCAACGTTGTCTGTCGTAGTCCACCGAATCCGTCGTAGTCCAAATGGGAACCTGTAAAAAAAACAACATCAACCCTACAAATGGGACATCACCCAGCTTTCCTGGACACCTGCTGTGGGGATGTCACCCAGCTTTCCGGGATGCAGAATAGCCTATTCAGTGCCCGAGAAAACTGGATGACATCCCCCATAGCAGGCATCTAGGAAAGTTGGGTGCCTGCTGTGGGGGATGTGTCACCCAGCTTTGCTGGATAGTCTACACAGTGCCTTGGAAAGCTGGGTAACATCCCTACATCAGGTGTCCAGGAAAGTTGAGTGGCACCCATCCGCAAAAGAAAGCACCTAGCTTTCCTGGACACCTGCTGTGGAGGGTTTTCACCCAGCTTTCCCACATGCTGGATAGGTTATTCAGCATCTGGGAAAGCTGGGTGACATGGTTCACAGCAGGCGTCCAGCAAGGCTAGGTGCCTGCTGTGGGGGACGGGTGCCACTCAGCTTTTGTGGGTGCGGGATAGCTCATTCAGCTTGTGGGAAAGCTGGGTTGGCTTTGGGGAAAGGTGTGTGTGTGGGGGGTCAGGGAGTAACGGTGGGGTGTGTGGGGGAAGGTGTCAGGGAGAGGGGGGTCAAGTGGAGGGTCAGGTTGGTTCAGGGAGGAAGGGGTTGAGTGAAGGTGTCAGGCAGGGGGCGATTTGGGAGACAGGGGGGGTGAATGTTATGTCAAAGGGGGGAGAGAGGCTGCCAGAGAGGGGAGGGCGATTTGAGAGACAATGGGGGCGAATAGGGTGTCAGAGGGGGGAAAAGGGGCTGCCAGAGGGGGGAGGGATGCCGAGAGGGGTGCCAGGGAGGGGGGGCAATTGGGGTGTCAGGGGGTTTCCCATTGGGGGGGCAGGGAGGTGGGAGTGATACATACCTCCCAACTTTTAGAGATTGCAAAGAGGGACACGTCAGGCCACGCCTCCGACCACACCCAAACAAATGACATCACACCAGGACACGCCTCTAGCCACAACCACTTAAAGAGAGAATTATGCCCCGCCCACTCCAGAAGACCGGCGCCAATTTATATAAAATACAGGGCAGGCGACAGGAGGAGCAATACAGGGACAGGAGGAGCAGTACAGGGACAGGAGGAGCAGTACAGGGACAGGAGGAGCAGTACAGGGACAGGAGGAGCAGTACAGGGGCAGGAGGAGCCATAGAGGGGCAGTACAAGAGCAGGAGGGGCAGTACAAGAGCAGGAGGGGCAGTACAGTGACAGGGTGAGTATTACAGGGGCAGGAGGAGCAGTACAGGGGCAGGAGGAGCAGTACAGGGGCAGGAGGAGCAGTACAGGGGCAGGAGGAGCAGTACAGGGGCAGGAGGAGCAGTACAGGGGCAGGAGGAGCAGTACAGGGGCAGGAGGAGCAGTACAGGGGCAGGAGGAGCAGTACAGGGGCAGGAGGAGCAGTACAGGGGCAGGGGGGCAGTACAGGGGCAGGAGGAGATGTACAGGGGCAGGGGGGGCAGTACAGGGGCAGGAGGGGCAGAGCAGGGACTGGGGATAGTAAAGTGACAGGAGGAGCAGTACAGGGACAGGGGGGCAGTACAGGGACAGGAGGAGCAGTACAGGGACAGGAGGAGCAGTACAGGGACAGGGGGAGCAGTACAGGGACAGGGGGAGCAGTACAGGGACAGGGGGGCAGTACAGGGACAGGGGGAGCAGTACAGGGACAGGGGGAGCAGTACAGGGACATGGTGGTGAGTAGAGTGAATAGGGGGGATGTCAATACAGTAAAACAAGAGGGGTTGTAGTGCAGCTCCAGCCTCCTGTATCTCAGGCCAGCTGCATAACACTGGGCAGGGCAGAACCTTTGGGCACTTACTCTGAACAGAAGGTGGGTGATTCACTACACAGCAAGCACAGCGCTGGGGCAGACTCTCTCCTCACACAGACATGGAGGGGGTGGAGCCATCAACACCACAGCCGGCCGGTGCACCAATAAGAACCTCTCCTGCTCAACCCAACTATGCTGTGAGCAGGAGGAGGTAGTGGGTGTGGTTGTGGCAGTGTGGAGGGGAGGGGGCGTGGCTGCAGACTCTATGCTGAGAATCGGGACAATAAGCTCTTATCCCGGGACACACCCTCTGATTCGGGAAAGTCCTGCCAAAATCGGGACAGTTGGGAGGTATGCAAGCGGCGTGAATATCATCACACTGTCTGCGCGGTCTGATGACGTCATGCCACCTGTGCCAGGAGACGAGAGGGTCCCTCTTCAGAGCTGCAGGGGAGAGAGGTGAGTACTGTTTTTTTTTATTTTTTAACGTCGACCTGAATCCCTACCTATGGAGGACATTTACATGCCTTTACCTGCCTATGGGGGACATTTACCTGCCTATGGGGGATATATACCTGCCCATGGGGGACACTTACCTGGCCTATACCTGCCTATGTGGGGACATTTACTTGTCTATATCTGCCTATGGGGGACATTTGCCTGCCTATACCTGTCTATGGGGGACATTTACCTGCCCATGGGAGACATTTACCGGCCTATACCTGCCTATGGGGGATATTTACCTGCCTATAGGGGATATAAACCTGCCTGTGAGGGACACTTATCTGGTCTATACTTGCCTATGGGGGGGACATTTACCTGCCTATGGGGGACATTTACCGGCCTATACCTGCCTATGGGGGATATTTACCTGCCTATAGGGGATATACACCTGCCTATGGGGGACACTTACCTGGCCTATACCTGCTTATTGGGGACATTTACCTGCCTATATCTACCTATGGGGGACATTTGCCTGCCTATACCTGCCTATGGGGGACATTTACCTGCCTATGGGAGACATTTACCGGCCTATACCTGCCTATGGGGGATATTTACCTGCCTATAGGGGATATATACCTGCCTGTGGGGTACATTTACCTGCCTATAGGAACCTTTAATGCCTATGGGGGGCATTTACATGCCTATGGGGGGCATTTACATGCCTATGGGGAACTATACTGCCTAAGGGTGACCTATACCTGTCTATTGGGAACTATACTGTCTATGGGGGACCTTTACCTGCCTATTAGTGACCTATACCTGCTTATAGTGGACCTATGCCTGCCTATACTGCCAATGCTGGACCTATACCTGTCTATACTGACAGTGGGGGATTTATTCTTGCCTACACTGACCATGGAGGACCTATGCCTGCCTACCCTACAGACTATGGGGGACCTATAACTGCCTACCATACAGACTATGGGGGACCTATGCCTGCTGACCATATAGAATATGGGGGTCATATACCTGCCTACAGAATAATATGGGGGGCATATACTTGCCTACACACTATGGGGGACATGTACCCGCCTACAGACTGTGGGCCCTATACACCAATAACTAGAGGGACATATACCATATATACTCGAGTATAAGCCGAGTTTTTCAGCACAAAAAATGTGCTTAAAAATCCCCCCTCGGCTTATACTCGAGTCACTGTCGGCGCTTGGGCGCTCCGATGGCCCGTGCGCCGACAGGGACGCTTCAGCTATATGCGACTCCTCAGGGAGCGCATATAGCTGAAGGCCGAGTACAGCCTCCAGCCTCCTGGCACTGCGATGGCCCGGGAGCTGTCGGCAATCTCCTCCCCTGTGTGCGACTCCTCCGGAGCGCACACAGGTGAAGAGATACCACTGCGGCGCAGAGAGCGAGCGCATCCTGCTCCGCAGCGGACTCCGGGAGGCCGCAAACGTGCGGCTGTCCGGAGTTCCTGGCACAGGCAACGTGTGTCATCACGCTGCGTGCTCGGCCTGATGACATCACCCTGCCTGTGCCGAGAAGACCCGAGGAGCGCACGGGAGGCCGAACAGCGAGGAGGCGGAGCAGCGGGGAGCCAGGTGAGTGTTTTTTTTTGTTTTAAAACCCTGCCTACAGCCTACCTATAGGATCTATACCTGCCTACAGCCTACCTATAGGACCTATACCTGCCTATACCCTGCCTACAGCGTACCTATAGGACCTATACCTGCCTATACCCTGCCTACAGCCTACCTATAGAACCTATATCTGCCTAGACCCTGCCTACAGCCTACCTATAGGACCTATACCTGCCTATACCCTGCCTACAGCCTACCTATACCTGCCTATAGCCTACCTAGAGGACCTATACCTGCCTATACCCTGCCTATAGCCTACCTATACCTGCCTATACCCTGCCTATAGCCTACCTACCTATACCTGCCTACACCCTGCCTACAGCCTACCTAGAGAACCTATACCTGCCTATAGCCTACCTGGAGGACCTATACCCTGCCTATAGCCTGCGTAGGGGGACCTATAACTGCCTATAGCCTGCCTAAGGGGCCTATACCTGCCTATAGCCTGCCTAGGGGGACATATACCTGCCTATACCATGCCTATAGCCTGCCTAGGGGACTTATACCATGCGTATAGCCTGCCTAGGGTGACCTATACCATGCCTATAGCCTGCCTAGGGGGACCTATACTTGCCTATAACCTGCCTAGGGGGACATATACCTGCCTATAACGACCTATACCAGCCTATAACCTGCCTATGGGGGACATATAGCTGCTTATATCTGCCTATGGGGGACATTAAACTGCCTATACCTGCCTATGTAATTGTATTGGTATCTATTTTTATTTTTAAAATTCACCAGTAGCCGCTGCATTTTCCACCCTAGGCTTATACTCGAGTCAATAAGCTTTCCCGGTTTGTGTGGCAAAAGTAGGTGCCTCGGCTTATACTCGGGTCGGCTTATACTCGAGTATATACGGTATATCTATCTATTTTATTAGGGCCTATATAGGAATAATGGGTGTCTCCTCATCCCCAACAGCAGGCATACAACTTGCCTATCATAGGAAAGTGGGTCACCAAGCTTTTCTATATAGATCCCCATTACAGGTATATAAACCCCCAGTAGGTAGGTAGGTATATAGGTAGTGGAAAAATGAAGATTCTAAATTATTTGTGTGGTTAATTCTGCAGGAATAAGTCATGGTCGGGAGAAGACGTCATGTTAGCCTGGGCTGGATGGAGAAGAATAAGGAAAGTGAACAACTCCGAACAGAAAAGACATCACCTGCAAGTCTTTGAATGTAACTGTAATCAGTTATCTGTCTGCAGAGCCTGTGTAGACTGGTACCTACCACTAAACGGTCCCTATATGGTGGTAATTTTCAGTCTGCACTATATGGTCACTGTATGGCGGTAGTATAGAGTTTGTGTACATTGGTATCTACCACTATATGGTAACTGTATGGTGGAAATGTTGGTTGTAGTGCAATGATTTAGGTTCAGACACGGTTTGGCAGCATCGCTCAGCTCTTCTGGATGCTGAACAGGCTATTCAACATCCAGGAAAGTTTGGTGATGCCAAACCCCTTTAATTAGCTTTCTTCCAGAGCCATTACGCAGTTATGTGGTGTAGAAACAAATAAAAAGCTATGGACGGTGTATGCCGCTCATAAGAGGATCATATTATAGACGCGCTGGCAAAAAGTGAAAAGCAACGAAGTAGAAATTCTTCTTGTTAAATTTTATTAGATAAACAATGTTTATTAATAAAATTTTAACAAGAAGAATTTCTACTTCTTGTTTTTCACTTTTGCCAGCGCTCTAGTAAATGATCCCACTCTATGAGCAGGCATAACACCGTCCCATAGCTTTTTTTATGTTTCTCTGCCCTCGCGTCCCACTTGGAGTCATTGGCGGGATCACTCCGGAGCTGCTTTCTTTCCCCCGGATTTCAACCACTGGATCGGTGCCATATACGTATAAGCGTTGTGCTGTACCGTATTATAGTACAGCTAAAATAGGTGAGCACCGTACTATTTTCCAGCGGCTGTAATTTTATTGTTATTCAACTGCGCTTTTGTCCATAGCCGTCTATTTGTACTCACGGATCACCACCGGAGGAAAATACTTTTCATTCTCAACAGTAGTTGGGTGTAGTGGGCGTGGCATTTTGTGAAAGGGCGTGGCTTGTTATAAAGGCGCAGTGCGCGTCCCTCTTTCACTCCCGAAATTTCCGTTCACCTTATGGTACAGAAAAGTATTCGCCAGTAAACCTTAAATATTACGGACGGTGTACAGCACTGGATATCTCAGGAGCAGTTAAAACAAGTGATTGCTTTTATTGTTAAAGGAATTAAAGGAAGACGCGTTTCATGCTATACACACTTCATCAACTTCCAATTGGTTCCAGTGTATAAAAAAGGTATAGAAGCAGAATTTTTTGTACACGTTATATTATGCAATATATATATATAACAAATAAAAAACAATAAAAAGTATACAGACCCTTTAATATGGATATTGATCTTGAGCTGCACAATGACTATAATCATGATGACTCAGTAACTCATACTTGAAAACAGTTCTCTGGCACATCACTTCTAGAATGCAGTCCCGCTCATGAAGGTCTGATTTATACAGACGAAGGATTTAGAAATTCTACAGCTGAGAAATACATGGAAGGTGCTCTTGTATGCCCCATCTGAAAGTTCTCCTTTGAAACAGCTTTGTGTGCTCGGGTCGCTTGAAGAAATAACCTTCTGGAAATTCCTGCATACTTATTTCTTTAGAAAGCAGAAGTACCAAAAAGTAAATGCTGATTTGGAGAATGGATGATCAATAGAGTGAGGCGCATTTCCTTGCTCCCAATAAACTCACGACAAAGCCCAGCCAAGCTTCCAGCTGATAGACTTAAAAACCAGACAAAAGGGAAGACGAACAGATATATGAAAGGATTCAGTTTACTTCAGCCGCATAGAATTATAAACTCCCTACAATAGTTACTTGTTTTAGCTGCACTCCTACGGTGCAATAACACGGCCAGCACATCACACAAAATCCTTATTGTCAAAAGTCAGCTATCTGAAACTTCAACATAATGCTGACACTGCATCCTTCAAACCACATATCAAGACCCATAATAGGCCGTGTTCACACGGCTTATTCATGGCGGATTTGTGCGCCGTATTGAGCGCAAAAAATCCGCCGGTGAATACGGGGCGGACGGGGGCGGGGGCCGGCGCGCGGCGGGGGCGCCGCTCCCGGCCCCATAGACAATGCATTGTTTACGGCGCGTCCGCGCCGTAAATAATGTGCTTGTCACTTTCTCCCCCCGCGGCGGATTTGCCGAGCGGGGAGGAGCGACGGATTCCACTGTTCTCTATGAGAGCAGTGGATTACCGTAATGACTCCGCCGGATTGGGGCCGTATTGAAGCGCAAATCCGGCGCGGAATACGGCGCCAATCCGTCGGCAAATAAGCCGTGTGAACGGGGCCTTAAAGTACATACAACGCTACATAAGTTAGCAGCAAGGTATTGTACAGTAAGGCCCAATTCACCTCTGAGTCGGTGGCTCTATTTGGAGCTTCCATCACAGAGGTGACACCAGATCCATTCATGACAGACACCAACAGTTCTCAATGGACCCACAGACTACAATGAGATCCATCAGGTTTCCATCATGGTGTCCATAGATCCATCAGGTTTACATCATGGTGTCCATCATTTGAAAGATAAAATAGTGTTGTATGCTGTGCTATTTTTTCCATAATTTTTCATAGAGTCTGTAAAGGAGGCTCTAAATGGAACGCAGATGTGAACTAGGTCTAGCTAGAAACACTTTAAGGGTATCTTTGCACATATCGGATTCGCCATTCACACATATTTTGACAATAATATGTACGGCAGAAATCTGAGGCTGACAATTTTTCCTCAATATTTTTCTTTTTTCCACTGTGAAGTCAAAAATCTGCATGTAATTTGTCCATTTACATGCACTGAATGCAGAACACAAGATGACAATTTTGGCGGAGAAAATCTTATCAAATCCTAAACATGTAAAAGGGGTCTTAATGGGGTTGTCTCACCCCACTGTTTACAGAGCCAAAAGCAGCTTTCATTCATGCATCCTGTCTCTTCCTGGTCAGACTGTGGGTGATTAGCATATCAGCTCTGTATTCAAATGTACTGCATGTTAATTACTGACATGAGAGCAGGAGATGTTTATCTAAAGTCCAGGGAAGCTTCAGAGCTAAAGTAAACAGTAGTAGTCTCCTTTGTTTTTTAGATCAGATAACACCCAAGCTACTGGCAGTTTGTGATGATGTCATTCCTGCTATCATATAAGACAAACAGCAGGGGAGACCAGGGCTGTAACCTAGAGAATCCTGAGTGCACTCAGAGTTGATAAAATGACTTTTATGTCCTCAACAAAGAAAAATAAACAAAGCAATATATATATGGAAAACGTCTTCAGTTACTGATCCCTACATGTTGAAAGCGAATCTTTGTAGTGAGACAACCCCTTTAAGCTATAGTGATTAATAATAAACCCTCATTCCACTTGCAAGAACCATCTATAAAATCGGTGACAAGCCTTTTAAAATCACATGTTAAAAAACTGGAAAAAAAAGAATAATTTCCCAAAAAATGCTTTAAAGTAAAGCATGAAATTCACAGTAATTTTTGCATGCCAAAAAAACACTACAAAAACTATCTGTGAAGGAATAAGGCCCAGTTCATATCGGTGTCAGAGGTTCTGTTTGGAGCCTCCATCACAACTCTGTCAAAAAAGAAAAAAAAAATTGCATAACATTTTTTTTAAAAAAAAGGATGCCACGAGAACCTAGAGAAGCTCATTGTATTCAGTGAGGTCTGTTATGCGCTATTGGTGTCTGGCATGGAATGGTTTTGGTGTGACCTCTGTGATGGCGACTCCGAACAGAACCACCAATGCAGAAGTGAACCTGGTCTAATGAGACTGTACTAGAACCAAATTCAAGGTATGTTCACACGTGTTCTATTTGCCTGACCTTCACTTTTTTGCTAGATGATCCACAGCATAAATCTAAGGCTTATTTTGGGACGTATCTCGCCCCGTATTTTGCGGCGTACTTCGTGAATTACGGGCTGGAATCCGTCCCAGTCATTACGGTAATCCACAGTTCTCATAGAGAACTATGGATCACGTCTCCTCTCCCTACTCGCACAATACGGCGAGCGGGGAGAGAAATGACATGTCAATTATTCACAGCATATACGCGCCAAGAATAATGCATATCTATGGGGCCGTGTGAACGCAGCCTAAGGCTGTAACTATGAAGTCAAATACAGTTGAAACCAGAAGTTTACATACACTATATAAAAAGAGACATATTCATGTTTTTTCACTATCTGACATGAAATCAGAATAAACCTTTCCTGTTTTAGGTCAATTAGGAACCAAAATTATTTATATTTGTCAAATGCCAGAATAATGAGAGATCATTTTTTAAGGCATTTTTATTACTTTCTGCAAAGTCAAAAGTTTACATGCACTAGGATTACTCTGCCTTTAAACTATTTGGGACAGCCCATATGATGATGTCATGTCTTTGGAAGTTTCTGATTTATTGGCAACATTTGAGTTCATTACTGACACCCCTGTGGATATATTTTAAATGCCCACTGGAAACACACTGCTTCTGTTTGTAACATCATGGGAAAGTCTAAAGAAATCAGCCAAGATATCAGGAAGAAAATTGTGGACTTGCACAAGTCTGGATCATCCTTGGGTGCAATTTCCAGATACCTGAAGGTGCCTCGTTCTTCTGTACAAACAATTATACGTAAGTACAAACAAGAAGGGAATGTCCAGCCATCATACCGCTTAGGAAGGAGATGGATTTTGTTTCTCCGAGATGAACGTGCTTTGGTCCACCATATGCATATCAACCCAAGAACAAAAACAAAAGACCTTGTGAAGATGCTGGCGGAAGCTGGTAAGATTGTGTCATTAACCACAGTGAAACGAGTACTGTATCAACATGGGCTGAAAGGCCACTCTGCCAGGAAGAAGCCAATACTCCAAAAGAAACATTTAAAAGCCAGATTAATGTTTGGAAATGCACACAGGAACAAAGACCTACATTTTTGGAGACATGTCCTGTGGTCTGCCAAAACTAAAATTGAACTGTTTGGCCATAATGACCATCGTTATGTTTGGAGGAAAAAGGGAGAAGCTCGGAAGCCCAAGAAAATCATCCCAACTGTGAAACATGGGGTTGGTAGCATCATGTTGTGGGGTTGTTTTGCTGCAGAAGGGACTGGTGCACCTTCACAAATAGATGGAATTTATGGGGAAAGAAGATTATGTGGCAATACTGAAACAACATCTCAAGATATCAGCCAGGAAGTTAAAGCTTGAGCGGAAATGGGTCTTCGAAATTTGACAATGACATAGGACATAGGAGCCTGTTAACAGGAGCAGACCCATTGACTTTGATAGGAGAAATTCCGAGGCATGCTCTGCGACCTGGAATGTTTGCAGGGAGGTGGAGAGGGTAAATCGTAAATGTATATTTGGTGGCCAAAGTAAAAACTGCAAGTTTTCAGGATTTAAAAAAAAAAAAGTTAATAGTGATATGAAAAATTAAAAAAAATGTGCTTAACATAAAACAATAAGTTCAACAATAGATCATTTTCTGATGACACATTCCCTTTAAATTCAAAGCATAATAGTATAGAGAAAGTTCCAAAACTCTCTTTTGTGGCAGCTTCTGTCTATGCAGAGGAATTGGAATTTTACATCAGAAAAACATCGCTTCAACTACTAAATAGATATAGTAGAAAATTAAAGGGGATGTATTGCTTCCTTACTTCGGCTGATTCACACTTCTCTTAGCTTCCCAGCTCTGTGAATACAGGGGCGTTTCTTCCCCTCCCAGCTGGATGACATCAAACCCCCTTCATGCTGGCCTGAGACTCCCCCCCCCTCTGAGTCCACATATCACTGTGTCTCTCCCTATCAGTCTTATTTTTAAGAGCTGTTTTACATACCACAGGCTGCATTCAATCTAATCTGAGCACTGTTTTCTCACAGCTGGAGATGTATTACAGCTTTCTAAGATTGGCACAGATCTGGTGTATGCAGGGAGTTAGGCACAGGGTCAAAACTGTCATGTTTTCTCATTGTACAATCTGCTGCAGTCTGTTTCTGCTAGGTGTGGAAAAAGAAAATGCTATGGCCCGGTCAGACACACAGCTCATGAATCGACCCCGGGGCTGTACAGAATGTCAATGAGCTCTCAGCTAGTGAAATGCAAGGGGTAGGGATTAGACCCACACTGTATATCAGTTTAAATAAAAACACACGATAAGGGACACGGTGAGAACAAGTCAGCTTTGCTAATGACATCCAATTGCAAAGTTGCTTGTTTTCACTGTCCCCTTATTCTGAAGACCATTTAATGAAACGATAACACCCCTTTAAAGGGACACTAGATTAAAAATATTTTTTCTCCATATTGCCAAGCAACTATTATGTGATTTTTTTAAGTGCCACTGAAGAATACACAGCTGTGTGCTGTTATACAAATAGGAGTGAATATTCTTGTGCTATTTGCTTTTAATCAATTATAAAATCTGCTTACAGTTATCAGAGTGTTCTTGGAAGGGCCCGTGTTCCAGAGTCTTTATATTTTGGACACAATCATGCCCAATTGTCAGATGCCACCTCATTCCCTTACACTGTTGTGTGTGCATGTGACCCTACAGCTTTCTAACTTTACACTGTACTATCTATCTCTTGCATGAAGATAAGTGGTGCGCTATGTACAGTGAATACCATACAGTACAGACAAACGCTGTATAAAAATGGGCACTGCTGAGTCACTCATGGATAGCTATAGAATAGCTAGAATAGTAGATTTGTATAAAAAAAAAAAAAAAAAAAAAGTGTCACGTGAATGATGGATATGTATGAACGATGGCATCAATGGGGGATCAGTGGGTAAGTTTTTGGTAATTTAGGACAACCTCATTAACATTAAACAGGTCTTGGCCTTCTCTATATCTCACAACGAACCGGCCTCAGAGAACGGAGATCTATGGTAGTTCTTAATATGGCTGAACACACTCACTCTGCTATATTTGGAACTCCCATAAAGCATTGCCATCTCCTCATTCACTGAAGCTGGCTCAATTTTACCAGATTGCAAATGCCCTTTAATCTGCTAGAAAAAAAAAACTTCTGGCTTTCCCCAGATATACGCTAATTTTCCAACCTCCTCACGCATACTACCTTAACCAGTTCCTGACCAGGCCATATACCCCCCTTCCTGACCAGACACAGTTTCCACTTCTTTAGCACACACCGACTTCAACGCTGTAATTCTTTCTTGCACTCATTTATTTTAATAGTTTTTTTCAACTTTTTTCCATGGCATATTAGGCTATGTCTACACAGCAATGTTAAAATGGCGTCCAAAATTCAACGGCATATTAACATCGCTGGACCCGGGTTTTTTTATGCAGATTTGTGCTAAAAACCGCAGTTGGTTTCCGGATTTTGAAAGTAAGGGAATCCGATAACAATCCTGCGAAAGATCCAACAGGCTTGAATATCCGTCGGAATGTGCAGACATTTTTCACTGCGGCACTAGGTACAGTCGGATTTTTGCCGGATTCTACTGAATCTGCTGTAAATCCGATTTGTACTGTATAGACAAAGCCATTCATTTTTTCTTTTGTTTTTTTTTTTTTTAATAAACCATCCCTATATTCTCAGTGGAGAGTCCAGTTATCGCTGATAGCCAGCTTTCCATCCACACAGCTGTACAATAAGTGTACAGCTGCGCTCTCTGCATGGACATTTCAGAGCCTCCATGCAGAGTTAAACTAACATTGCTCAGATGATGAAAATCAGTAGGTGGTTGGCAAGTAGTTAGAAGGGTTGTCTTTCTAATTTTTTTTTGTTTATGATGACATCACAGAGCTGGTGGATGTTAGAGAACTTGCGCTTCTCCACCTTCTGTTCGAGGATGCTCCACAGATGCTCAATAGGGTTACATCTGGAGACATGCTTGGCCAGTCCAGCATATTTACTCTCATTTTATTTAGCAAGGCAGTGGCAGGTGTGTTTGTGGTCGATATTATGAAGGAAGGGGGATCATACTCTGCTTCAGTATGTCACAGTACATGTCTGCATTCATGGTTCCCTCAATGAACTGTAGCTCCCCACAACTGTCAGCATTCATGCAGTCCCAAACAATGACACTCCCACCACCATACTTCCGTAGGCAAGACACAGTTGTCTCTGTACTCCTCACCATTGTGCTACCACACAGGCTTGATACTATCTAAATCAAAGTTTATCTTCGTCTCATCCATGTCCTTAATTTGCTTGTCTTCAGCAAACTGTTTTGGGGCTTTCTGGTGCATCACCGTAGCAGAGTCTCCCTTCTTGGAGGACAGCCATGCAGACCAATTTGATGCAGTGTGCGGCGTATGGTCTGAGCACTGATAGGCTGACTTCCACCCTTTTAACTTCTGTAGCAATGATGGCTGCACTTATACGTCTATTTTGAAAAGACTACCTCTGGACATGGCGCTGAGCATGTGCACTCGACTTTTTTGGTCAATTGAGCAGAACCTGTCTTGTTAAACTGTGTTATGGTCTTGGCCATTATACTGCAGTTTAGTTTTAGGGTGTTGGCAATCTTCTTATAACCTATGCCATCTTTATGTAGAGCAACAATTCTTTTTTTTTTTTAAGAGCCTCAGAGAGTTCTTTGCCATAAGGTGCCATGTTGAGATTCCAATAAATGCAGATAGGACCCAGCAGCACTACCTTATCAAAATAGAGGACGCACAGTCTCCAGCCCTTGAATCTATGGGGTTAAAAGTTATACAGCAAAAAGATGGAAAGACGGCATCCAGCGGGGTTAAAAAGATTTTAAAAAGTCAATTTTATTCCTCCTAATACACCAAAAAATACATGCAACGTTTCAACCTAAACACAGGTCTTTGTCAAGCACATCACACAATTGTACTGTATCTGACCAGTCTAATAACTACCAATCAATGGAGTCCAATCACTTGCCAATGTTCTATATAATACTTTTAGTATGTATTCACTTTATGTTGTAGGCGATTACATTGGTAAGTGATTGGATTCCATTAATTGTTAGTTCTTTATTAGACTGGTCAGATACAATTGTGTGATATGCTTGACAAAGACCTGTAGTTAGGTTGAAACTTTTTTGGGTGTTTTGAAGGAATACAATCCACTTTTTGAAATCTTTTTAAACTCACTGGATGCTCTCTTCTCATGTTGACTTTCCAGTAACCAGTATGAGAGAGTATGAAAGTGATAACACCAAGTTTAACACACCTGCTCCCCATTTACACCTGAGATCTTGTAACACTAATGAGTCACATGACACAGTGGAGGGAAAATGGCAGATTGGGCACAATTTGTCCATTTTCACTTAGGGGTGTACTCACTTGTGTTGCCAGTACTTTAGACATTGATGGCTGTGTGTTGAGTTATTGTGAGGGCACGACAAATTTACACCGTTATACAAGCTGTACACTGACTACTTTATATTGTATCAAAGTGTCATAACTTCAGTGTTGTCCCATGTAAAGATATAATACAATATCTACAAAATGTGACGAGTGTACATGAGTATGAGAGATACTGTATTTATACCTCTTAACTCCTCCCCAAACTCTGAAATACCCAATCACTCTTATTTTAGGCTGTGTTTAACGTGGTAACCAATGAAAGATTAGTGCAATACGACAGCTTTCATTTTACATACGTGACGACAGGTGATGCCACATGACCTCATTACTATGACAGGAGTTTTCAGCACCTTAGTAGTGGACCTAAAAAAAATTTCAATGCCGCAGTTGTATGAGGCCTCGTTTTATTTGGGACAAGTTGTACTTTTTGGGGGAATAGTTTAAGTTCCCTTATAAATTATTGCAGAATTTTTCATTTTTTTCAATTTTTTTGTTTTTTTTATTTTTTTTACATCATTCACATTTCACACTTAATAACTTGTTAGATTAATTCTACAGGTCACTACAGTCATGTGGATACCTAATATGTGTAGGTTTTTTGTGTGTGATGTATATACAATTATTTTTTATTAAATATTTATTTTATTAATTTTTTCTACACTTTTTTTTTTACTTTTTTAAAATCTCATAAAGGGATAACAGTTTTATTTTTTACATTTTTTTTACACTGAGTAATGTATTAGCATATTCATATATGCTAATATATTATAATCTGTGTCAGTGTGACACAGGCAGCGATCAGGGCAGCACACAGTCTGCCCTGATTGCTGGCTTCTTACTCAGACAGCCCTGGGCCTACTCTAGGTCCCCAGGGCTGACTGTGCTGCCGTTCCCTGGGCTCTGTTGGGTCACCGGAGTCCCGATCACCTGACAGAGCAGGGGAACGCCCTTTGATAATGCTGCGGTGACTGACCGCGGTAATAGAAGGGTTAAGCGCCGAGGACGTCAAAAGTCGGCGGGCGGTCGTTAAGGGATTAAATAGGTTTTGCCATCTGGTAAAATCCTCTTTGGACAGCTCAAAGTTTTTTTATTTCAAATGAAAAGTGGTATGCTAAAATAAAAATTTTAAATAACGGGACAACCTCTTTAACATCCAAGGCTTCTGGTTTTTTTCTGTTACTCCCCCCCAACATAAAATCCAATCGCACACAAAAAAAATTGTAGGCTTCATCTACATGGCAAAAGTAAAATGCTGTCGGATTCTATTATAGAATCCGGCCAGTATTTTATTATCAGTTTTCATTTTCAACCGCATTTTTTGCGGGAATTTTGCGGTTGGTTTTCAACAGATTATAGAACATTCTCTAAGCTTTTTGCTCGAATTTCGGATTTGAAATCCAACCTCAGAAAATTAGCTGTGTATAAGTTGGTTTTTATTGAGGTCAGGGGGATGATTTCAGTCAGAAAATTTGGGAATTCTAAAATATGATCTGCTTAAAACCCAAAACTGAAACCGTCCTGTGAGAGTCAATTTTACATTTCACATTCAACAAAGTTAGGCCCCAACTTTCTAAAATTGAAATATTTAAATTTTAAATTTTGCAAACATTTTGCTTTGAATGAGGAAAATCCCGTTAAAAGGACCTGTGACATGCCTGACACGTTGTTAGAAAAAACCCTTTGTGTTCTCTGTGAAACCCCAATCCTGGAGCTCTTTCTTATAACTCTGTGTTTGTGTTCCTCATTTTTCCCCTAGAATCCCATTACTGAATCTGTAGCGGGATTTACCTCCAGTTTTAAAGGGGGCGTGTCTTGTTACACGACTGTAGTATGTTTTACAATGTCAGATTGTGCAAAAACTCAGCTAACAGATTGGCAATACATATCAGGGGGAAAACAGAGGAAAGCACAACAAGAGTTTAAAAAAAAAAATCCTTTAAATTATTTCAAAAAAAACAGGTATTTACTAAAAAAAATTTTGGGGAGCTTAGCCCAAATAATAAAAAGCGGTTCCCATCCACTATAGAAAACCGAGCATCAGCCTTGGATTTCTGTTGGTGGATCCTCTAGTAAATATGTGTCAGGATTAAATATAAGTCACATTATGACTTATCTGGAATATATTAAAACATTTCCTCTGCTGACTCCTGTAATATCCATAAAATGAATTAATAGAAGGCAGGGCACTTAACAAGATTTTCCAAATTTCTTCAAAATAAAGCTTAATCAAAGCTAAAAAAAGTTAGTACCTTTTGATGGTTTGTGTTTGTATTTACCCAGATTGAGCAGGACTTACTATGTACTGCTACTTTGCCAGCCTTAATGTAAACTAGAGTGTTTTTATTCACTGATGGGAAACAAAATTGGAGGAATTGAGAATCATAGAATATTAAAACTATTGTTGCACGTTGGATTCAGGTCAATATAAAAAACTAGGCAGTTCAATACAGGTAGGCGCAAATCAAATCAAATTTTGGCAAAAATCAACTAGAACCCTAAACCTAGATTGGGCTTATGGTTTTTAGGAATTGGAAAAGATTAATTTATATGTCTCCACCACTCCGGATCCCGAGTCACACCAGGCCTTGTGTTGCTCCTGACACGTCGTCACTTCAGGTGTGACATCTGATGTCACTTCCGGTTTTCTAGGTGGGCCCTTTTTTTTGGTTTTTTGGAACTTGTAGTGTCAATGGACATGATACACGACGTCACGCCCCACATTTCTTCTGCTTTTCAAGACTTATGGGTAACCTAAAGCACTCTCAAAAAACTAAAAGACATTGTACAGCTAATGAAAGTGAATGGGGTACAGTATTTTCTACCTCATTCGTATGCAGGGTAAAAAATGGAATAATGAATGTCCTGCAGATTTTAAAATCAAGCATGTTCATAATTTACGAGCACCACCAAATAACAATTAAATGGGTTGTCGGGTAATTTTTTTCCTAGCTCATTAAGCTAACTATGGCATGAACAGGGTTCATTGAATTTACAGTGAAGGTAATAATTATTTGATCCCTTGCTGATTGTGTAAGTTTGCCGACTGACAAAAACATGAACAGTCTATAATTTTAAGGGTAGGTTAATTTTAACATTGAGAGGTAGAATTTCCAAAATAAAATCTAGAAAATCACATTGTATAAATTATATAAATGTATTTGCATTTTGCAGTGAAAAATAAGTATTTGATCCCTATGGCAAACAAGACTTAATACTTGGTGGCAAACCCTTGCTGGCAAGTACAGCAGTCAGATGTTTTTTGTAGTCGATGATGAGGAATTTTGGTCCTTTGTTGCCTTGGCTGTATGTTTTGGGTCATTGTCTTGCTAGAAGACCCAGCCATGACCCATTTTTAATGTCCTGGCGGAAAGAAGGAGGTTGTCACTCAGGTTTTTATGGTACATGTCTTCATCCATTCTGCCATTGATGCGGTAAACTAGTCCTGTGCCCTTAGCAGAGAAACACCCTCAAAATATAATGTTCCCACCTCCATGCTTGACAGTGGCTAGTGTTTATTATAAGCTCTTTGTTCTTGCCCATGTTGTAGCGGTTAGCGTCTGACTGATTAATTGAGCCTGTGGACAGTAGTCTTTTATAAAGGTGACTATTTAAGAAATCTGTCTTTAATGCAGGTAACGAGTTGATTAGAAGAATCTAACTGTATGTAGGAGCCAGAACTCTTAATGGTTGGTAGGGGATCAAATACTTATTTCTATCAGCAAAATGCAAATAAAGTTATATAATTTATTCAATGTGATTTTCTGGATTTTATTTTGAATATTCTATCTCTCAATGTTAAAATAAACCTGCCCTTAAAATGACAGACTGTTCATGTCTTTGTCAGTGGGAAAACATACACAATCAGCAAGGGATCAAATAATTATTTCCTCCACTTTTCATATACAAAAGATAAGTGATTCAACCTTATTTGTACTATTATTTCTGGAGGCCAGAAGTGATGATGTTCCATTCAGGTTTGTAGTCTGTTGTCCCTCTGTTCAGCATGTCACCCATTCCTACTACAGTTGATGTCAGCCTGCTGACTGACTAGGGTGCATGCCCAGTACCTTATGCATGCTAGACAGGAGGCCGGCACTTTCATATTATAGACACCCATAAACTGTAGGAGGAAGGGATGATGTTCCGTTTGGGTTTGTAGTCTATTGACCCTCTGTTCAGAACGTCATCTCTTCATACTACAGTTGGTGCCGGCCTGTTCAGGGCCGTCTCTTCCATTGGGCAGCATGGGTGGTTGCCCGTGGATCCCCTATGAACAGGGAACGGTCCCAGGCAGCCGCCTAGCATCCCTAGTGGAGTAACTCAGCCCCTGCGGTGGGTCCGGACGGCACGTCTGTGTGCAGGAGGCCTGGACCGGCCACGTCATTAAGCAGCGCAGGAGGCGAGATTACGCCGCTGTATGTCCCAATCCAGAAGTCCTATGAGATCCCGGAAGAAACATCCCGGCATAGGCGACGAGATGACATCACGCCACTACACCGTAAAATAGCTCCCTGGTCGGCAAGGGAGCCTGCTCCTCAGTGGGGGAGCACAGAGAGGTGAGTAGTGTTTTTATTTTCTAAATCAGAGGGGACTACAGGGGGCTATATATATATACAGGGGGTCATATTACGGGGATCCATATATACAGGGATCTAAATATACAGGGGGCCATATATACAGGGAGTCATATGACAGGGATCCATATATACAGGGGGCTATTTTTACAGGGGGTCATATTACAGGGATCCATATATACAGGGGGCTAAATGTATAGAGGGGACCATATATACAGGGCAGGGGCGTAACTAGAGAAGCCAGGGCCCCATAGCACACTTTTGGATGGGCCCCCCCCCCCCCTCTGACCACGACCATGTACCAGGACATGCTGTTAGATAATGTAGATAATACAAGGGGCAAATACCTCACCATACCTATCACCATCATACTGCTACCAATCAAATCCACTAGACCAAAACCAACCTTCCCAATAATGCTATTACCATAAGGACCTGATTATACCACCAGAACACGACCACAAATTACCACACATAGTGAGCTGAATAATAACCCTACACTATTACTGATCAGTACACAAAGACCAATACTGTCTATAATATAATATATAATATATGGACATAAGTGGTTACTAGTGTACCAGCGCTGAGACTTTAACCACCTACAGTGACTTAGTGGTAGCACGTGTAAGGCTCTGCAGACTGTATTTAGCCCCATACATTACCATATGGTAGACACCAATGTCAGGATCTGCAGACTGTATATTACCTCCATACAGTGACCATATAGTGGTAGACAGCAGTGTACACAGGCTCTGCAGACTGTATATACCCCTACTACAGTGACCATATAGTGGTAGACAGCTGTGTACACAGCCTGTGCAGACATATAAGTGATTACAGTTTAGTTACATCTTGTGACTCACAGGTGACGTTTCTCTGACGAGTCGTTGAATTTCTCTTTTGTTCTGCATCCGGTCCAGTCCGCCATCACGATGACATCTCCCGACCACTTGTCCCTGCAGATTTAGACACAAATATCTCAGAATCCTGACTTTTCCAGCACCTGCCCCCCAGGCTATATGGGGTGCATTTAGGCAGGCAGGGCTTAGATAGGATATATGGGGCCCCAAATAGGCAGGGTTTAGGTAGCCAATAGAGTGCCCATATAGGCAGGCAGGGTTTAGGTAGCTATAGGGAGCCATACAGTTAGACAGGGTTAGATGGGCTATAGGGGCCCATATAGGTAGGGTTTAGGTAGCTAAAGGGGCCCCATATAAGTAGACCGGCAGGCTTGTGGGGGTATACAGGCAGGCTGTGGGGGTATACGTCAGGCATTATAGGGGTGTAGAGGGCAGGCATGTTGGGGCTGTACAGGCAGGCATATGAGGGCATTGGGGTATAGGCAGGCAGGCATATAGGGGGCTGTATAGGCAGGCAGGCATATGGGGGCTATAGGCAGGCATATGGGGGCTATAGGCAGGCATATGGGGGGCTATAGGCAGGCATATGGAGGCTAGGCTATAGGCAGGCATAGGGGGGCTATAGGCAGGCATATGGGGGGGGCCATGGCGGCTATAGGGCAGGCATGGGGATGGGGGGGGGGGGCGGTGATAAGGCAGGCATATGGGGGCTATAGGCAGGCATAGGGGGGCTATAGGTAGGCATATGGGGGTATAGGCAGGCATATGAGAGGCTATAGGCAGGCATATGGGGGTATAGGCAGGTATATGGGTTGGAGTATGTGGGGTATAGGAGGCACTATGAGGGGGCTATAGGCAGGCATATGGGGGGGGGGGGGCTATAGGCAGGCATATGTGGGGGTATAGGTTAGGCTATGGGGGGCTATAGGCAGGCATATGGGGGGCTATAGACAGGCATATGGGGGGTATATAGGCAATGGGGGATATGGGGGGCTATAGGCAGGCATATGGGGGGCTATAGGCAGGCATATGCTGGCTATAGGCAGGCATATGGGGGGCAAATGGCTGCATATGGGGGCTATAGGCAGGCATATGGGGGTATAGGCAGGCATATGGGGGGTATAGGTAGGCATATGGGGGTATAGGTAGGCATATGGGGGGCTATAGGCAGGCATATGGGGGGCTATAGGCAGGCATATGGGGGGTATAGGCAGGCATATGGGGGTATATGGCAGGCATATGGGGCTATAGGCAGGCATATGGGGGGCTATAGGCAGGAATATGGGGGTATAGGCAGGCATATGGGGTAGATAAAATAAGAAACAACTTACTCACCTCGGTCCACGCTCCCCCGATGCGCCGCTCGCTCCGCTCTGCTGCTCTCCCAGCAGCCTCTGCGCTCAGCACAGGCGGCGCGGTGATGTGACGTCACCGCGCGCGCCCACGTGACCCCAGAGGGCCGGCAGGGGGAAGTAACAGAGCGGAGCGATGCGTGGTGCTCCGTCCTGCTACTGACCAGCAGCGCTGCCTCTGAAAGCTCGGGCCGGGGGGCCCGGGCGTTCAGAGGGAGTATGCGCTGGGCCCCGCAGCTCCCCACCCGCCGCAGTGAACTGTTAAGTTCACTGCCGGCGGGCCCAGGAGCGGCATTACCGGGGTAGCGGACGCAGTAGCAGCTGCCCCGGGGTCCCCCTAAGCGCAGGGGCCCCGTAGCAACTGCTACCCCGGTAGTTACGCCCCTGATACAGGGGGCTATATATACAGGGAGTCATATTATAGGGGTTGTGTTACAGGGGGCTATATCTACAGGGGGCTGTATTACAGGGCATATGTATATAAGGGGCTATGTATACAGGGGGCTGTGCACCTACCTACGGGGGCTATATATACAGAAGGATGTTTACCTACCTACAGGGGGCTATACATTCAAGGGGCTGCGTACTTACCTATAGTGGGTTGTATATACAGGGGTCTTTCTATCTACCTACATGAGGTTGTATACATACCTACAAGAGTTATTTATACCTACCTATCTACCTATAGGGGACATATTTAAAGGGGTTGTCTCATCTTACTGTTTCACAGAGCCAGCAGCAGCTTTCATTCATGCATCCTGTCACTTCCTGGTCATGCTGTGGGTAAGTAGCATATGAGCTCCTATTCAGAAATCTGCTAATTAGATAAACAATCTCCTGCTCTGAGGTCCAGAGAAGCTTCAGACGTAAAGTAAACAGTAGTAATTAGTGTCTTTTGTCTGAAAGATCTGATAACACACAAGCTCTCAGGCTGAGGGCAGTTCTGTGCTGTGACCTGTGTGATAATGTCACTCCCTGCTATCAGATAAGACAAACAGCATGGAGAACAAGCAAACATTTCAGTAATTAGAGAAACATGAAAGCCCTCAGAAGGTGATAAAATCATTTGTAGTTCCTCAACCAAAAAATGAACAAGGCAATATATTTGGAAAACATCTTCATTTAGTGTTCCCTACATGTTGAAAGCTAATCTTTGTAGTGAGACATCCCCTTTAACTACCTACCTACTCCTACCTACTTATAGAGGATTGTATACCTGCCTACAAGGGGGCATATATATCTACCTACAGAGGGCTGTATAACTACCTACAGGGGGCATATATACCTACCTACTGGGATGTATCTAACTTCTAGGGGTCTATATATATACCTACATGCCTACAGAATGGTGGGGAACACTACTTACTGAATGGGAAGCACTCACACCAGAGGAACTGGTAGGAAAGTGCTGATAAATGGAGAATTCTAAGATGTTTGTGCGTTAAACTCTGCAGAGACAAGTTATGGCCAGGAGAAGTCGTCATGGCATTCTGGGGCGTATGGAGAAGAAAAGGGAAAAAAGGACTACTCCGATAAGATGTCTCCTGTGAGCCCCTGGATGTCAGGGGTTATTTCTCTTCTGTGTTGGATCAGTGCTACAGTCACTGCCATGTGATGGTGACCTGAGCTGGTGTCTGATCACTCTGTGGTCTCTAAATGACGGTGTTGTAGGTTATAAGTTTATGGATAATGTATATATTTGTTCCTGCGAGTGGTTGTGTTGTTTGGGGGCCCAGTGCACAGCTGTGCCCAGGGGTCCATAATGCTGTTACGTTGGCCCAGGGCCTGCTGACTGACTAGGGTACATGCCCAGTACCTAATTATCTGCTCGGCATGCGTGCTAGTTAGGAGGTCAGCACTTTCATATTATAGGCACCCATCAACTGTAGGAGGAAAGAATTATCTTCCGAACAGAGGGTCAGTGGACTACAGACCTGAATGTAACTTTATCACTTCCTGTCCTAAAAATAATAATAGAAATAAGGTTAAATCACACAATCTTTTATACATGTAAATTCAATGAATACTGTTGATATCATAGTGAGCTTATTGAGCCACAAAAAAAAAAAAAAAATAACCAGACAATCTATTTAAGGTAATCCACATGAGGATCCACTGGCACAACCCTGGTAGAAATCTGCTTTTCACATCAAATATTTCCTGTGGATTCTTTACTATATGCCAATCCTGAACATGTGAACATATCCATAAAGAAACCTTCCTGCACAGAGGGATATTATACTTTCCTAGTACTTTTGACTCCAGCACTTGGGCTCGTCTCCAACTTACCTTGTACAATGTACAACAGTACAATGTTGCTGAGCTGTTGAAGATATTGTACGTTGTGCAGTCTACATAATGATTAATTACCCTGGGAAACTTTACTTCTAAAGTCTGTGACTCTCAACAAGATGACTGATCATGTATACTGATTAGGAGTCTACAGTCTACAGAATTCCTAACCCTTGACTTGTTCTTCATTTTTAAATGATACAGCCAAATTTATTTATTTTATCGAGCAACATAAAGTACAAAGTATTTGTAAAGTGTAAAGAAAATGATACGTGTTTTTACAAATTATAAAACTGAAAAGTGTGGCGAACATATGTATTCAGCCTTCTGTACTCTGATACCCCTTAATAAAATCCACTGTGACCAATTGCCTTTAGAGGTCACCAAATTAGTAAATAGAGTACATCATTATGTAATTTATTCTCAGTATAACTACATTTGTTTTATAGGTCTCAGAAGGTTGTTAGAAAATCATTAGTGAACAAACAGCATAATGAGAACCAAGGAGAACACCCAACAGCTCAGGGATAAAGTTAGGGCAAAGTGTATTGCAGGGTTACATTAAAAAAAAATAGCCAAGCTCTGAACATCGCATTGTTCAATCTATCATCCATAAATTGAAGATGTATGATGCAACTGCTAACCTACCAAGACATGGCCGTCCACCAAATCTGACAGCCCAGACAAGGAGCGTGCTAATTAGAGAAGCAGTCAAGAGGACCCAGGTCACTATGGATGAGCTGCAGAGATCCACATCATATATCGGAGAGCCAACATATTAATGTATGATAGCAGAAAGCCTCCAACTTCTCTACAAAATAGAACATTGTTCTATCGCCTTAGATGGCCCCTCAACCTTGGTGCCCCAGGGCTATAGTTATGCCCATGGAGATGGCTCCTATCCACAATTAGATCAATAAACAATTAATAGTAGATAGTGTTGGACTAGGGTGCTTAAGGCCCATCAGTGGAATTTCATTCTGGAAGCCGACCTGTAGAGTCGATTCTTGAAACCATAAGTGGAAATTCAATCAGGGGGCTCACCGATAGAGTCAAATTTGGGGCCCACCAATGATTCCGGGAGCCCCCTCCTACAGTCACGGTACATGCCTCATACTCTACCTATTGCTTTTTGCCTCTGTCTCTCTACCTTTCTGCCTCTCCCAAGCATGTATATGCAGTTTAAAATTAACTCTGGGTCTGCCATGCTCAGGGGCCCAACTGGAGGTTTCCGCTGTGAGCCAGTTTGAGACTGATAGTAGTCATGCAGACAATGCATCTGCTAAACTGATTTCAGCACCAAACTTCTTCAACTCTTCCTATTGATGCCTATGACTAAAATGGAATTTGTTCCTCGAGTCGTGCAATTAGCCCATTAAGTCTTCATCATTGGTAGATTTTTGAATGAGGTCTTTAGACTTTAGTTTGTTAGGTCCTGTTGACCAGAAAAATGTGATCTGGATCTGCAGCAAAGCCCAAAGGTGATACTCTCAGTTTTCTGCAATGAATTTAGACCTTTATATTTGGCAGACTATGAACCACATCACAAATTTACATTATGGCCTAATGGGATGCGGATACCACCTAGAATACACGTGAATTTCGATTGCTGTCCCATGTGAACAAGGTCTAAGGCCGGGTACACATCTGCGTCATAGACCTCCATCACAGATTGTGTGAATGACAGAAAAAATAGAACAGCATGCTGCACTATATTTTTCTGTTGAATCAATGGACATTGCAGAGGAAACCCGACTGATCCCAGTGTGTCCATTGGGCGACCCTTGTGAGACAGGTCTAGTTCCACCTCTGAGATGGAACCTCTAATTCATAAGAGACTCAGACCTAACACTGCAGTGTTTCCTTGCCCTACAGCTGATCTCAGCAGCAATGCTGCCAGCAATGTTGCCATTGGTAATACATATGGGTTCCGTCAACATTTTCATGCAGCAAAAGATTCTCTAAATATTAGACTACTTTTAGGGTGCGTCCACTCGGCAAATGTAAAATGTCGGTCGGATTTTGTTTAAAAATCCAGCCGGCATTTCATCATCTTTGGGATAGTTTTAGGGGATGGCTCTGTTGGTTTGTGAATTCGCCCATCCCCCAAAACCATTGAATTGCACACCCTCCCCCCGAAAACCAGTCAGAAGATTGTGCATGTTATTAGTCTTTCGGAACAACGGCGGTGTAAAAAAAGTCCTGTTTACTCTCTCTTGATTTCGCCGCGTTTACGCAGCAAAATACTCAGCGAAATGCGCGCCAAAATAAGCCGTGTGAACATACCCTTAAAGTGAACCTGTCAGGTGGTTTTTGCTCACCTCTCTGACAGCAGGATGTGATAGAGGGAGATAAGCTGAGCTCTGTGATATATAGGGTTATATGATAGAGGAGAGAAGCAGAGCTCCGTGATAAATAGGGTTATATGATAGAGAAGAGAAGCAGAGCTCCGTGATATATAGGGTTATATGATAGAGAAGCTGAGCTCTGTGATATATAGGGTTATATGATACAGGAGAGAAGCTGAGCTCTGTGATATATAGGGTTATATGATAGAGGAGAGAAGCTGAGCTCTGTGATATATAGGTTTAGATGATAGAGGAGAGAAGCTGAGCTCTGTGATATATAGGGTTATATGATAGAGGAGAGGAGCTGAGCTCTGTGATATATAGGGTTATATTATAGAGGAGAGGAGCTGAGCTCTGTGATATATAGGGTTATATGATAGAGGGAGAGAAGCTGAGCTCTGTTTTATATAGGGATATATGATAGAGGGAGAGAAGCTGAGCTCTGTGATATATAGGGTTATATGAAAGGGGAGAGAAGCTGAGCTCTGTGATATATAGGGTTATAGGAGAGGGAGAGAAGCTGAGCTCTGTGATATAGGGTTATATGATTTGATCCTGAATTTCTGAATAAAAAGCAAAGAAATACTCTGAATTAATCGGGGTTTAAAAGACAGGGACCCCGCCCATATTCAGTGATTGAAAGTTTGCTGTGTATACATACTAGTACAGGAAAAGCTGTCAATCACTATATGTGGGCGTGGGACTTTACTGTCTCTTAAGGGGACCAGATATGATTTACTGCTTATCATTAAGAAAACCTGCTCCAAATGATATAAACTTATATATATCACAGAGCTCAGCTTCTCTTCCTCCATCACATCCTGGTATCATGGGATTAGGGGTACAGATATTTAGGGGAGATAATCAGCCACATGACATATTGCTAAGTGCCTGTAATATGGACAAACATGGCCCCATACAGCCAAAGAATGTCCCCCACCTCCCCATCCTTTACCAGCTCCTATCTTGTACCATATCATTAGGGCCCTTTTTTCGAAAATTTGACCCTGGTCCCTGACAGTAGTACGGGAATTAATGTCCTGATGGCGGTCATGGCGCCCCTATACACAAAGCTGGCCAATGCACAGTGTCTAACTATACAAACAACATTTTGTACTATCAATAATTTTCGGCTCTGAGACAACAAAATATGTTGGAACCATAACTCTATTGATTTCAAGATCCCAGAATGTCACCCAACACAATATAAACTTAAGATTTAGAAAAGTGAAGCTGATAAAAGTACGTTCTTACATATAACCGTCAGAAAGAGCTGCTGAAAGCCGGAAATCATTTCTATTTTCAAGTCATGTACTTTATACACAATGTACTAGGAAAAAAATGGGACCCTCACCTGATACCCAAAGGAGCCGCTGATCCTGACACATGTAAGAGCAGTACAAGACATGTAGTACCGCACTGTCCAGTAGAGAGGCGCTATTAGACCGCCAATCACTGCATGCACTAAACTAATACATATAAGAGCAGTACAGAACAAGTAGTACCGCACTGTACTGTAGAGAAGTGTACTAGACTGCCAATCACTGCATGCACCTCACTAATACATGTAAGAGCAGTACAGAACATGTAGTACCGCACTGTACTGTAGAGAGGCACTATTAGACCGCCAATCACTGCATGCAGTAAACTAATACATGTAAGAGCAGTACAGGACATGTAGTACCGCACTGTAGTGTAGAGAGGCACTATTAGACCGCCAATCACTGCATGCACTAAACTCATACATGTAAGAGCAGTACAGGACATATAGTACCACACTGTACTGTAGAGAGGCACTATTAGACCGCCAATCACTGCATGCACTAACCTAATACATGTAAGAGCAGTACATGACATGTAGTACCCCACTGTACTGTAGAGAAGCGCTACTAGACCACCAATCACTGCATACACTAAACTAATACATGTAAGAGCAGTACAGAACATGTAGTACTGCACTGTTCTGTAGAGAGGCACTATTAGACCGCCAATCACTGCATGCACTAAACTCATAAATGTAAGAGCACAGGACATGTAGTACTGCACTGTACTGTAGAGAGACACTATTAGACCGCCAATCACTGCATGCACTAAAATAATACATGTAAGTGCAGCACAGAACATGTAGTACTGGACTGTACTGTAGGGAGGCGCTACTACACCGCCCATCACTGCCTGCACCTCACTAATACATGTAAGAGCAGGACATGTAGTACTGTAGTGTAGGGAGGCTTACTAGACCTCCAGTCACAGCATGCACTAAACTAATACATGTGAGAGCAGTACAGGACATGTAGTACCGCACTGTACTGTAGAGAAGCGCAACTAGACCCCCAATCACTGCATGCAGGGCCATCTTTTCCATTGGGCACACTAGGCAGTTGCCCGGGGGCCCCACAATTATAAGGGCCCCTGGTGGTGTATGTTTGTTCCAGGAATACAAGAAACATACCCTGGATTACTTGGTTGGCTTTGCTTATTTAACTGTTTATGTGTTTTCGGGATGTGCAAAACCATGGTGGAGAAGGGAGTCAAAGGCTCCCTGCCTTGCCAAATAGTCTTGTCATATCCTGGATTCCTTGGTTGGCTTTGCTTATTTAACTGTTTGTGTGTTTTTAGGATATGAAAACAGTTATAAACCATGGTGGAGAAGGGAGCCAAAGACTCCCTGCCCTGCCAAATAGTCTTGTAGGCTGCAGGCTGCCAGTGTCCAGACATCAGTGGTGTGTTTGGGGGTGGCTAGAGGCCGGACCGGGTGTGATATCATGTATTTCAACAGGGCCCACTGCAGTGCTCTGCCCAGGGGCCCATGATGCTGTTAAGACGGCCCTGACTGCATGTTCTATACTAAGACCGACGTTTAGCAAGTAAAATGTTCATGATAATTGGCTGGATCGTCCATCAATCATGTTCTGCAAATCAACATTGTCTGGGACATTGTATGGTGTGTGTGTTATCAAGTTACAGTGTCCCAGGAGAGACCATTGTATGGTAGAAATATTGTATCCCGAGGCCATTGTGACATGCGGGAGCACTGTAGATACTTCCTACTGTACAGAATGATATAACATATAGTAGTGACTAAGGCCCAGGAGGTCTCCTCCATCCATTCTGAAGACAGCTGTGGTCTTTCTAAAGGCAGAAGACTACAGGAACATCCTGGCCATTATTGTGTGTGCTGAATAAGCCAGTAAACAGAAGACATTCAGCCCATAGCTTGCGATGCAGAGTCATGACTGGTGACATCACCTGCAGCTTTCAGGGCGGCTATGACTTAAAAGCCAAGCCCCAACTTCTCCAATATCCAGAACATTCACCAGGAGCCTGCTAGCCCTGTAATAATCAGTGGGGATGCTGCTGATATACCAGTGGGCTATGCTATTTATCAGAGGGACTATGCAGACAGTCTATTATCATAACCTTGTTTTTCTCATCATTACGGGAGGGAGGGATGGGTGTGGTATATTGATTTTCAGACATTGTTTCCTTGAGGAGACTGCAGTGCTACTTTTCTAAAAATAAGAAAATTCCCTATACCCCTCCCTTCATCCACATCTTCTGCCGCCTTGGGTAGAACTAGATGGACATATGTTTTGTTTAACCTTTTTATGTAACTAAATGTGCATATTATGATTCTCCATAAAACCAAATAAATAGTAGTATAAAAGTTTCTTCAAGCAAATATTAGAGCATCAGGTGTCAAACTGGTGACTCTCCAGTTGTTGGGAAACTACAACTCCCATCATGCATTTGTATAATCTATAACAGTGGGCATGATGGGAGTTGTAGTTTCCCAACAGCTGGAGGGCCGCCAGTTGGACACCCCTGTATTAGAGCATCAGGCAGCACAAGCTCATACCTATTATACCAGGCATCCTCAAACTGCGGCTCTCCAGCTGTTGGGAAACTACAACTCCCATCATTCCCACTATTATAGATTATATACATGCATGATGGGAGTTGTGGTTTCCCAACAGCTGGAGGGCTGCAGTTTGAGGATGCCTGTATTATACCATATATCGTTAAAGTCAATGCACGCCTGCTGGACATTTCTTCTGTTTAACCTTACTATGTATATAAATGTAAATACAATAATTCTCCATAAAACCAAATAAATAGTAGTATAAAAGTATCTTCAAGCAAATACTAGAGCACCAAGCAGCAGAGGCTCATACCTATTGTACCATATATTGATATAAAGTCAATGCACGCCTGCTGGACATTTCTTCTGTTTAACCTTACTATGTATATAAATGTACATATTATAATTTTCCATACAACTAAATACATAGTGGTATAAAAGTATCTTCAAGCAAATACTATAGCACCAAGCAGCCCAGGCTCATCCCTTATATAATATTTAGCATTGTAAATTCTATGGCACGAGTGTCGGACTTACAGACTGAAAGAGTGTATCCAGACAGCACTTCAACTTCAAACAGTCTTTATTTTACCCAATCGTGCTCTTTTGGATTACTATAGACCCGTGGACTGGGTTTGGACTTGCACTCGATATCCTAGATTACCGGTGCTGCTTCCCTCTTTCGTTAATTCTTTGGACTTACAGATTGGTGACGTCTCCTGATATGTCAGTTTTATCAAACACTTGTAGACCTATAGCTTATAACTGTGTTGTGCTGTTCCTATGTATGCATTACTAAAACAGTCAAACAGGTGTTACCATTCTAGTTTCCAAAGAGGAGTGTCTCTACCTACTCTGTCAGCACTGACTGGACAATGTCAGACTGTGCAGGGACACACCCCTAATTGGTAACACCCACATGACTGATTGACAATAAATTTCTAAGACGAATAACACAGGAACATCACAACCTAGAGAGCGAAGGAAAGATGCTCCAAAATAGTAATTTCACTGGGAATATTATTATTTAAAGGGGTTGCCTCAATACATTGATTCATCTTAGCTCAGTCCTGTTTTCTTGGTTTCACTTTGAATTTAGGGGCGTGTTTAACTGGGCTCCATCTAGGCTGCGTAGAAGCCAGGTCTGTAGCATATAGCAACCAGTTACTGGCGCCTTCAGGAGGATCAAACAGGTCTGTAGCAAGCGACCTGAAAGGGGGGGTGTGCAGCCCATACAAGAGGGGGATCTCAGAATAGGTAGGGACCCCTTTAATGGACACATATTGCAAAGTGACTTGTTTTTGCAAGATTTTTAACATAAAAAGCAATCCTTGTAGTGAGACAACCCCTTTAATAAAACAGACATGTCAGGATTGACGGCAGGTCCTCTTTACAGATACTTCATAACCCCATGTTACTGGTTTTCCTACAAATAGCCCCAATGTTTCCATAAAGGAGGCAAAGCAATACAGTCATCAAGGCGTTACACCAATATCTTACATGCATTATAACTGATGCAGCATTTGGTACATTTGTGATATTTTAAGGAACAGGGCGCAGACCCCGGTACTAGAGAGGTGTGCCCCAATGCAGACAAGTGCATGGGCCATACATAGGACTCACTATAGCAATGGTAAGGCGTGCTGATCTGCAGAGAAGTCAGTGCCCTTGTCTAGGAGGGGGCAAGTGAGGGCTGGCTCCAGATGCCACCCTATGTATACAATGAAAGTCACCCACCTGGCGGATCCTGGGTGGCATGGTGGGAGACACGCCACCCCCCGGAGTAGAGGCGGCAGAGGTGGGAGAGGCCATGTTCCTGCAGCCGGGCCCCCTCCCTCCTTCTCCGGCAGTCCCCTCTGTAACGAGCCTTAGTGCAGAACCGTCATAGGCAGCGGTACCGCAGTGACCTTCTGTCTCCGTCCAGCCACAGTGATCCGCAGTCTGCAGGGGGGGAGAGTGCCGCTCCTGCTGCTCCGGCTGCAGCTCCTGGGATTATTCTAGCAGGAGGCTGGGCTGCAGATGAGCTCACCCACAGCTCTGCACACTGGCATGGAGGTGCACTTATCACTATGGAAGTCAATGGAGACCTGCCACAATTACCGACAGGGGAAGGCAGTGCTGGCTTCTGCGCTCTAGTCCTCACCAGTAGATGGCGCTACAAGGTCAGGCTGGGGCACTCCAATGCTGAGATTTCCTAACTGTTCACAACATGGTATTGTTGGAGTTGGCAGCACCCACTAAGGCCTGGGTCACATCTGCCAATATTGCAGATTCCCACAGAAAAATGAGTGTCTTATTCTGTTAATATGGCGAACACCGTGATGGAAAAATTGACAGACCCCATTGTAGGTAATAGGGTCCATCCAGGGGGTGCAGAGGTAAAGTCGCTACCGTCCCTTCAGCCTGAGGGGGCCCAAAAGCCCTCCTGCCACATAGGAAGACACCAGTATTATTATTAGCACATAATAGTTGGGGGGCCCGATGTAACTTTTGGCATTGGGGTCCAAGACCTTCAAGTTACCATCGGGTACTGGTCATATATGTTGTAAAAAGGATGCTGTTCTACTTGTGTTGGAGGCTCCGAATGGAACCTCCAATGCACATGTGAACTAGGCCTAAAGGGGTTGTCCAAGAAAGAAAATTATTCTGAAATAGAGCAATGGTGGGTAGAAAAATAATGAAAAAGTGATACCTCTGTCGCGAAATTCGTCAGGAATGATGGAGAAAAATTTTTCTGTGACAACAACGGACCCATTGTAGTCAACCTCCAACGCAAATGCAAACCAGACCCTACCGATAGGTCACCCAATGCTGCTGCTCCGTATCTCCCCGGTGAGCCGTTCCTCTTCACTTCTGGGTTCTTGTCCCGACACACAGGAAAGGCTTGCAATCTATTCATTTACAATGGATTGCGAGCCTCTTCTGCATGTTGGGTTGAAAACATGGAAGTGAAGAGGAGCAGATCATCAGAAAGCTCCAAAGTGGTAGGAGAAGGGAGATAAGTTTCGTTTTTTTTATTTCATTTTTTTACACACTCTGGGCCCTTTTAAAAATAATTTAAATTTTGCTGGAAAACCCCTTTAAAGGGATCTGCCAGCCAGTGAAAAGGTTAACCCAAGGGTTGGATCAAGCGGGCAGCCTTAAAGGGGTGTTCCAGGACCTATATTTGCTCGTTGGGGTCCTGTCGGGGAGGGAAAAAATAAAAAGATAAGATCAACCTTCCCCCCTGGGGGGTCTCTTTCACTCCCGCGCTGGTCCTTCATCTCCGAACGGGGAAAATTCACTTTAAAGTGAAACACAGCCAATCACAAGTCACAATGTCCCCTGTACATGATCTCCTGGCTGTAAGGCCCCCGTTCACACGGCTTATTTCGAACGGATTTTCCCGCCGATTTACGAGGGTAAATCCATTCCGAAAATCAGTCTAAAATAATTCAGGCCATTTAATATGGTTTTAATGGAAAATATTGTCTCGTTAAACACACTTTTTTCCGTGCCGTATTGCCGCCGCGTATTTGGGGCCCCGAAAAAACAATGGCTGTCAATTATTGGCCGGTTTTTCCGACGGATTTACCCATAAATAATGGGTTTGTAAACCCGTCGCGAAATACGTGCCACACTAAGTGACACTTATTTCCAACTGTTTTTCAACTGAATTCGGGAAGGAAATTTTCGATCGGCAACCACGTAAATATTTTCTGAAATAAGCGTGTGAACACCCCAAATTTGGGCTGCCTTGTCCGTAATATTAAACCTTCATCCCTTATTTCCCTGGTTAAACGGACCAGAGCCGGGAGGTGAAGGGAGGTAGTAGAATTTTCTATTTTCATCTACTCCGGTGGACCAAAAGCATGAAAGCCTGGAACACCCCCTTTTTAAGCTTTGCCTTTTTTTAGGTGTCCCAAGCTGCCATCATCATTCGGGCCCCATCATCAGTCTTATTGTGCTCCATGAAGCATTGGATCCTCGGGCCCATTCCCATTTCCTATCCGTTCACATCAGTGGCTCTTTTTTTTAAAAACTTTTTAAAAAAAAACCCCAAACTTGTGGCAACCCCCTTTAAGTTTAAATGGTTTTGCGGGCCATATAGAAAGTATCAGTCGTCTTAACTGGAAGAAGCATAAGTTTTACAGATAATTTTAATGCGCTTTTTGGACTTGAATTTAGGAGAATATATTGGTAATAAAATTCTGCAGGGGTGTAACTGGAATGCGTGGGGCCCCATAGCAAAACAAAGTGGGCCATCACCACATAGTGATAGCCAACTCAAACAGCAGAATAATAAGCAATAATTAAAAGTACAGAATATAGAGCCATATATCAGAGAATGTTCTTGCGTTTTATGGGCCTCCTTTAAAATCTGGGGCCCCCAAAAGTGCTACAATAAAGTTACATCAGATTCCCGTATGGCTGTCACTACATACAGCTGAAACCAGAAGTTTTTATACACTAATAAAAAGCCTTTCATGTTTTTTCTCACTATCTGAATGAAATCAGAATAAACCTTACCGTTTTTTGGCAATTTTGGAACCAAAATTTTTATATTTGCCAAATCAGAATAATGAAGGAGAGAAATTTTTTTAGGGAATTTTTTATACTTTCTGCAAAGTCAAAAGTTTTCCCTACATTTCATTTAATATTTTTAACATTGCCCTTAAATTAGGGCTGGGTCAATAGTTTTGGATATCGTTCCACAAGCTTCTCACAATAGTTGGTAGGAATTTTAGCCCCTTCCTTCTGACAGAACTGGTGTAACTGAGCCATGTTTGTAGGTCGCCTTGCTCGCACCTGCCTTTTCAGCTTTGCCCATAAATTTTCAATAGGATTGAGATCAGGGCTTTGTGATGGCCACTACAAAACATTGACTTGTTATCCTTAAGCCACTTTGTAACCAGTTTGGCAGTATGCTTCGGGCCGTTGTACATTTGGGAGACCCATTTCCACCCAAGCTTTAACTTCCTTGCTGATCTCTTTAGATGTTGCTTCAGTATTGCCACATAATCTTCTTTCCTCATGATGCCATCTATTTTGTGAAGTGCACCAGTCCCTCCTGCAGCAAAACAACCCCACAACATGATGCTGCCAACCCCATGTTTCACAGTTGGGATGGTGTTCTTAGGCTTCCAAGCTTCTCCCTTTTTCCTCCAAATGTAAAAATGGTCATTATGGCCAAACAGTTCAACTTTACTTACCTCAGACCACAGGACATGTCTCCAAAAATTTAGGTCTTTGTTCCTGTGTGCATTTGCAAACATTAATCTGGCTTTTATATGTTTCTTTTGGAGTACTGGCTTCTTCCTGGCAGAGTGGCCTTTCAGCCCATGTTGATGCAATACTCGTTTCACTGTGGATAATGACACAATCTTACCAGCTTCCACCAGCATCTTCACAAGGTCTTTTGCTCTTGTTCTTGGGTTGATATGCACGTGTTGGACCAAAGCACGGTCAGCTCTGAGACACAGAACCCGTCTCCTTCCTGAGCGGTATGATGGCTGGACATTCCCATCTTGTTTGTACTTGCGTATAATTCTTTGTACAGATGAGCGAAGCACCTTGAGCTATCTGGAAATTGCACCCAAGGACAGGGCCCCGAACACCACCCCCCTGCCCCGTACACATCAGGGCCCACCCCGCGGCCTCCTATGCAGCAGGGCACGCCCCTCGGCATCCTATACAGCAGGGCCCGTCCCGTACACATCAGGGCCCGCCCCACGGCCAATACACACCAGCACCTCCCGCCCCGTACACATCAGGGCCCGCCCCGCGGCCTCCTATACACCAGGGCCTGCCCCGTACACATCAGGGCCCGCTAGTTATCAGAGCCCATCGCAGCCCCGTTAACAATAGGCAGCGGCGCGATGAACTATCTTCATCTCGCCTCTGCTTCTACTCGGCCACCCAGCCTAATAACTAATAGACTGTGCGGCCGAGGACCTTCCGGAGCAGCATCCCCGCGCTGGCAGCGTGGTGACGTCACGCCGCCAGTGTTGGGCGGAAGAGAAGTGGGGGCTATAACTGCAAGAGGGGGGCTATATACCTGCTTGAGGGGGCTATACCTGCAAGAGTGGGGCTATATACCTGCAAGAGAGGGGCTATATACCTGCAAGAGGGGGGCTATATACTTGCAAGAGGAGGGGTATATACCTGCAAGAGGAGGGCTATATACCTGCCTGAGGGGGCTATACCAACAAGAGGGAGGCTATATACCCGCAAGAGGGGGCCTATATACCTGCAAGAGGGGGGCTATATGCCTGCCTGAGGGGGCTATACCTGCAAGAGTGGGGCTATATACCTGCAAGAGAGGGGCTATATACCTACAGGAGGGGGCCTATATACCTGCAAGAGGGGGCCTATATACCTGAAAGAGGGGAGCTATATACCTGCCTGAGGGGGCTATACCTGCAAGAGGGGGCTATATTAGCTAATGCCTGCAGAGGGGGCTATAAAATCTATTTACCTGCCAGAGAGGGGCTATATCTGACTTTACCTGTCAGAGGGGGCCTTATCCTGGAGTATATACCTGCCAGAGGGGGCCTATCTATATACCTGCCAGAGGGAGCCCATATATACCTGCCAGAGAGGTCCTCTATATACCTACCAGAGGGGGCCCATATATACCTGCCAGAGAGGGCCTCTATATACCTGCCAGAGGGAGCCCATATATACCTGCCAGAGGGAGCCTATATATACCTGCCTTAGAGGACCTAGCTATATACCTAATAGAGGGTCTCTTTATATGCCTGCCTGAGGGGACCAATATGTACCTGCCTGAGGGGGCCCATATATACCTGCCTTACTGAGGGGGCCTATATATACCTACCTAACTGAGGGGTCTTATAGATATCTACATAACTGAGGGGAGCTATAGAGCTAATTAAGGGGGCATATACACCTAGGGGGCCCAGACACTTTGGCTGTATGGGGCCGTGAATTTCCTGATGGCGGCCCTGCCCAAACATGATCCAGAGTTGTGCAAGTCCACAATTATCTTCCTTATATCTTGGCTGATTTCTTTCGACTTTCCCATGATGTTACACACAGAAGCAGTGTGTTTATGGTGTTATTTAAAACACATCCACAGGTTTGTCTCTAATTAACTCAGATGTTGCCAATAAACCTTTCAAAGACATGACATCATCATATGGGCTGTCCTAAATTGTTTAAAGGCATAGTAATCCTAGTGTATGTAAACTTTTGACTTTTCAGAAAGTAATAAAAATGCCTTAAAAAATCTCTCTCTCTCTCATTATTTTGTCATTTAGCAAATATAAATAATTTTAGTAATCATAATTGACAAAAAACGAGTAAGGTTTATTCTGATTTCATGTCAGATAGTGAGAAAAACATCCAAAGGTGTCTTTTTATATAGTGTATGTAAACTTCTGGTTTCAACTGTATGTGGATGCTACTGTATATAGTGAGCTTGGGCAGCAACAATTGCCAGAGGTTTTCAGTAGGGGCCCTATGGCTTTTGTTGTATGGGATTCAGACAACACTCAAGACCGATGTACTGAACTGTATCATTAGGGACTGTCTGGTGCATTTGTGTGGACACATCACTGCTATAAGCTGAAACCATATGCATGGATAAGTTTACATGGGCTATAACACCATGGTCTCTTCCATACGGATTTTTATTACTGTGCTATTACTACTGTTTTATCCATACTACTATATATGTCTAATTTCTTGTACTGCTGTATGTAGGATTTTCATTCATTACCTATTATACCCTGCCATAGGTGCACATACCCTGTACATGGCAGCTGTGGAAGCCTGTATGAGGCTTCCTGCTGCCATGACAACTGATGTAAGTGCAGGGGGGTGATCGGACGGAGGAGCGGTGCGCAGCACCGCTCCTCATTCAGCTGGCGGCGTATAAAGTGTTGACAGCAGACTCCATCCCTGCTGCTAGTGGCTGCCGCCAGGTGCAACAAACACGGAGCCGCAGGCCCTGAACAGAGGTTAAGGCGGCTGCTCTGCTATCTCGGGCCGCCAGAAGGCTGCAGTGTTGTGTTGCCTCCGGCACCTGCAGCATCGTTCCTCTCCTGCCGCCCTAAGTACATTCGGACTATAAGACGCACCCCTGTTCCCCGCCAAATTTTGGGTAAAAAAAGTGCGTCTTATAGTCTGAAAAATACGGTAATTGCTTACATTGCAAGGCTATGATCACACGGCATAATCACGCCATTTGCTCGGGAGCGGGGCGGGGCGGAGGGGCGGCAGCCCGCCGGCCCCATAGACATTCATTATTCACGCCGCGTATACGCCGTGAATAATTGACATGTCACTTCTCTCCCCGCTTGCCTTATTGTGCGAGCAGGGAGAGGAGATGTAATCCATAGTTCTCTATGAGACTGGGACGTATCTCGCCCAGTATTTAGCGCAGTACGGCACGAAATACGGGGCGAGATACGTCCCATTTTAAGCCGTGAGAACATAGCCTAAAGGACCCCATGGCCCACACTGACCAGTTGGGGGGTTGAGGGAGAACAATGCTGTGTCACCCACTCACCAGTGTAGTAGGGAGAGGATCCTGCTACACTCAAAGTCAGTACCTATATAAGAAGCTCCATACAGTGGGCAGTACCAATCAGGGTTAGAGCGGGGGGAGGGGGGGTGGGAGCCAGCTCATCCAAACTTACTCCACTGTGCCCTGTACTCAGCAGTAATTGAAAATAAAAATAACTTCGCACCTCCAGCATCAAAGTCTGAACTTGTAGATAATACGGCACATGTGCTTATATTGTCACAATTAGCCCAGATCCATGTTCCGTCTGCATGAAATATAATATTCAACCCAATCGGTTTCCAATATTCCCGTAAAGAATGTAGAACAAACAAACAGAATTTTTTAATTTCATATTCTCACAAGGAAAAGTAAATCGTTTTACATTAAAACCACGTGGAACGCATTACAATGAGCAAAGCCCAACCCAGGAATATCAGACTGATCGATTTGCCAGATATATACTCACATCTCAATTAATCATTATGTGCCATAAACCCATTTTAAATACATTACAAATTAGAACAAATAGATTAGAAAGATGGTTAATAATTAAAAACATCAGAATGTACACACGTGGATAAAATTGTTGGTACCGTTCCGTTAAAGAGAGAAAAACCCACAATTTTCACTTAACTTGAAACTAACTAAAATAATAATACATTTACTGAAAATGTACTAATGCCGTTCCATTCATTTCTCCACTATTGTGGGAAGGCCCCATAGAAATGAATGAGGCAGCACCCTGCATGCAGTGAGACGGACAGTGATAATGCATTTACCACCTATTCTGTGCATAGGTGATGAATGATTCTCATGGGATAGTCACTATACGGTGATACATCTTCAATTGTCACTTTCTTTATATCACCCGACTTAGGCTCCATGTAAATAAAATAAATCCATATTTCCACATAAATTAATAAGTACCTCAAAGATGAGATAGGGCCCAGAGGTGGAAAGGCAACATTGCGCATATGTGTTTTCAAGCTTTTTTTTACTTCTAAAAACTGCAGTGGCCAGTTGCTGGCTAGAAGTCAATATTCAAATAGAAAAGGCTCTACAGTGATTGTTTTTTTTTTTTTAAATGTATTCTGCTGTAGCATTTTTTCAGGCACTTTGAAGCAGTTTTCTTTGTAGCATTTTGGACCTCCATTGTTTTTTCTGCAGAAAAAAGATCTTGTATGTATTTAGGGGTGTTTTATGTGTTTTTTCGTAGTGTGCTTCCATATTGTAAATCATATGATGGGGTAGATGCACCAGAAAAAAATGCATCAAAAAGTGCATGTACCAATATATATATATATATTTTTTTCCCAAAAACACTATAAACAATATAAGGCTGTAAAGGCCTTACTGCTGCTTCACATGTTGCAGTTTTAAAAAGTAAAAGGCTTTTTTCAAGTCTTTTTTTTTCACAAAAAGTGCTTTGACCAGATGTTAGTTGGAAGTCAAATATAAAATGCAGATGACACCTTTTTCTTTGTAGCAGTTTTTTGAGGTGCATTTTTTGGATAGTAGCCCTTTTTCAGAGCACAGCATGCTGGTGGTGTGGTAATGGTTTTTTTCCTACAGACCTCCATGCCAAAAAGGCACATTTACATGTGTGTTGTGATTTTTTTAATGGATTATTTGTAACATGGATAAAGTTTTTGAAACTTTTTTCAAAAAAATCGCTATGCAAATATGTGTGAAGTGTTCCTTAAAGGGATTGTCCTATGTGTGCAGTTATTTGTGAAGATTGTAGAAGGAACAAGGGGTGCCTCTTTCCTTAACAAAGTATACCTATATACCCATGTTCACTAAGAATCTCCTTAAAGGGAACCTGTAGCTTGTGCTGTCCTCAGCAAGGATGGCATAACCTATGTGACAGGTTCCCTTTAAGGCGTGGTAGGCACATATCAATAGGCCATAGTTGCCAACCTTCCCGTTTCATCAGGGAGACTCTTGCAAACTGTGATACAAAAGAAGCGGGCTTTATGCAAACCCTCCAAATAAGTGTTTCCCGATGAATAGGAAATGTCCCAGGGGTGTGGCTTAAAGGGAACCTGTCACATAGGTTATGCCCCCCTTGCTGAGGGCAGCACAAGGTAGTGTCAGACCTGCTGTTTCCAGCGCTGTGCCCCTTATTCTGTAAGATGCTGTAGTTTTAGAGCATTTAATGCTCAAATCTTATTCATGAGCAGGTGTTAGCCCCGCCCACCAAAGGCTAGCTCTGCCCTCTGACAGTTATTCACATGTTTCAACCTATTCAAAGTAATAGGTTTATAAGTTGAGGTGGGCGGGGCTAGCCTCCGATTGGTCGGGTTTGAAAAAAAACTGACTCTCTGAAGGACTCTTCGAATGACTCTTCTGGCTGAAAACTGCAGATTTGAGCATTAAATACACAAAACTACAGCATCTTACAGAATAAGGGAAACAGCGCTGGAAACAGCGAGGTTGGACACTAGCTTTGTTCTGTCCTCAGCAGGGGGGCAAAAACTATGTGACTAGTTCTCTTAAATACACAAAACTACAGCATCTTACAGAATTCGGGACACAGCGCTGGGGACAGCAGGTCTGACACTAGCTTGTGCTGCCCTCAGCAAGTGGGGCATAATCTATGTGACAGGTTCTCTTTAAATCTCCCAGAATCGGGAGAGAAGAGGTTGCCTATGCTATAGGCAGAACTGTTCTGAGGGAATCAGCAGTCAAACAGAGCGATTATGTGCTGCATCTACAACCATGTTTGGTAGCAGAGAAGGCTACAAGAGCAGGTTGCTTCATGCTGCTGCCCAGAATAGGCTGCTCATAGGAAGATTTTGGCCAGCGGTTGGTGAGTTACACAATGGGGCTGGAGGTGAGAACATGAGGAAGGGTGGTCCTGCTGTTTATTCAGAAAAGGGGAGAAGACCTGTTTTGAGTAGTGAAAGAAGCAGGACAGGAACCAAGGAGGAGAATGTAGCTGGTGTGGACGAGGTCAGTGCTGAATTGGGCGAGGTCAGTGCAGATGTAGGTGGTGTCAGTACTTATGGGAGCAGTGCTAGAGCTAATGGTGGTGGGCTCAGTGCGGAAATAGTCAGCGCCAGTATTGTTAATACATCATCTGATAGAATTAATTGGCTGAGTGTAGAAATGGTCCCAGACAAGTTAAATAAATTGAATGTGATCAAGGCTCCAGGCCCAGATAGTTCTTAGAGAACTCAGCTCAGTTATTTCTGTGCTCCTGTACATGATATTTAGAGATTATATGGTGACTGGTATGGTGCCAGGAAACTGGCGCAAGGAAAATGCGGCTCCCAACTTCAAAAAAAGGCTCCAAGTCTTGCCCAGGTAATTATAGACCAGTAAGTTTGACATCCATTGTGGGAAAACTGTTTGAGGGCCTCATAAGGGACTATATACAGGAAAATGTGGCAGAATATAACATTACAAGCAATTGCCAGCATGGTTTTACTAAGGACAGAAGCTGTTAGACCAACGTGATCTGTTTTTATGAAGAGGTGAGTAGAAGTCCAGATAGCGGGGCAGCTGTGGCTCTTGTGTTTTTAGACTTTGCAAAGGCGTTTTGACACTGTCCCGCATAAGCGTTTGTTAGGTAAATTAGAATCCATTGGGTTAGAGATAACAGTGTGTAATTGGATCAAAAATTGGCTATTCGATCGTACTCAGAGAGTGGTGGTAAATAACTCCTACTCTGACTGGTCCCTGGTTATGAGTGGTGTGCCCCAGTGCTCAGTATTAGGTCCTCTTTTGATCAATGTATTTATCAATGATATAGTGGAGGAGATTAATAGCACTGTCTCTATTTTTGCAGATGACACCAAGCTATGCAGGGTAGTGAAATATATGGAATATGTTCGTAAATTGCAAGCAGACCTGGAGTGTTTGGGCATCCACTTGGCAAATGAGGTTCAGTGTGGATAAATGTAAAGTTCTGCATTTTGGTACAAATAATCTGCAGGCATCATATGTCCTAGGGGAAGAAAAACTGGGAGAATCGCTTGTTGCGAAGGATCTTGGAGTTCTTGTAGATCATACAGAACAGCATGCAGTGTCAATCAGCAGCCTCTAAGGCAAAAAGGATAGTGGCGTGTATTAAAAGAGGCATGGACTCGTGGGACATGGATGTAATATTACCGCTGTATAAAGCATTGGTGCGGCCTCACTTGGAATATGCTGTTCACTTTTGGGCCCTAGTTTATAAAAAAGATGTAATGGAGCTAGAGAGAGTGCAGAGACGAGCAACCAAACAAATAAGGGGAATGGAGCATCTTAGTTACAAGAGGTTAAAATAATTAAAGTTATTTAGTCTTGAAAAAAGACGGCTCCAGGTAGACATGATTAATTTATATAAGTGTATAAATGGCCCCTACAAAAAAATATGGGGAAAAACTATTTCATGTAAAGACTCCTCAAAAGACAAGTGGGCATTCCCTTTGTCTGGAGAAAAAAAGGATTCAATCACCAGAAGATAAAAGCCTTCTTCGCTATGAGAACTGTAAATCTGTGGAATAGCCTGTCTCAGGAGCTGGTCACAGCAGGTACAGTTGAGGATTTCAAAAAGTACTGAAACTAAAGAATTTAATACTATGTAGCCAATAAAATTCTAGATGCGTCTGATGGCAACTCTGGATCAGAATGAAATTTCGTTAGAAGAGATTGATTCTTGCCTTATGGGTTTCAAAGCATTATTGTAGGGAACTAAGCTTAAAAAACTCTGTATCTCCCTCCCTTCACCCACATTTTCCCCACCAGAGCCGTTTCATGTTACAATTGGGAAAAAAATGCTACTTAAAACACATAAGTTTTTATTAAGCATTTTTTTGACAAAAATTATAGCAGCTGGATACTAGCTAGAAGTAAATAGCCAAATATGAAATGCACCACAGACTTTGATTTTTTTCCCTTTAGCATTCGTTTGCACTTTTGGTTGTTTTTTGGGTCAGTAGCAGCTTATTTTAGGGCTTGTTCACACGGAGTTTTCACTCCGTGTTACATCCGCTTTTTAAATCCGTCTCGGGGGACCAACAGGACGGACCCAGACACGCATCTAACAATTAGCAGTGAGTTCATCACTGCGGTCTATGAGAAACACGCAGCGGTGTTCACATGAGAGATCGCCGCTGCGTGTTCCCCTTCTGCCTGTCGGCTCCGTCTTTGAAAGAATTGCATGTCATATCTTTCAAAGACGGACCCAAGCGGCGCTATGGAAACACGCAGCGGCGATCTCTCATATGAACGCCGCTGCGTCTTCCTCAGGCAGTTTGTAGCAGTTTTCTCATCACAGACCTCCCTTGTTTTTTTTTTTTGTTTATTCTGCACCCCAAAAGGCATGTGTGCACGATTTGTAATGGGGGAAAAAAGCACATGAAAAAATTCATTAAAAAATGCATGTTTCAATACACACTTTTTTGCAAAATATTCCACAAAAACTGTATGAAAAAGCACATAAAACTTAATAAAAAGCATGCGATTTGTAAGGGCTAGTTCACACGGCTTATTGCCACCGTAATTGCGGGACGGATTTCTCCCCGCAATTACACCGGCTGCGGTGCAGCGGGGGCGGGGGGACCGCAGCTCGCTGGCCCCATAGACAGTCATTATTCACGGCGCGTACATGCCATAAATAATTGACGTCACTTTCTCCCCCCCTCGGCGTATTGTGCGAGCGGGGAGGAGAGACGGAATCCATAGTTTTCTATGAGAACTGTGGATTACCGTAATGGCAGGGATGGATTTCAGCCGTACTGCAGCGCAAACACGGCACGCAGTACGGCTGAAATCCGTGCACAAATCAGCCGTGTGAACGAGGCCTAAGTGTTTAGTTGCCAAGAAAAACGCTATGCACAACAGAGGTGTAAAGATTGTTTTAGGTTAATTTTACATGTTAAGACACAATCTCCTCTTTAAGATAAATAGGGGGAGATCAAATAAACTACTTGATGAATAAGCAGGAAAACCAATGACAAAACTTTCCAATTACGTGTAATTTAATATATTTCCTTAAGGCATAAAATATAACTTTTAATATACACAGAATAAAAAGGCAAAAAATATGCCCTTTCCACATCAAAATAGGAAACAAACCTATATATAATATAATTACCCTATTCTAATAATAGCACCAAATATCCCTACCATTACTCCCTAACCAAAAGTATTGGGGTGTGCGCCCCGATAAGGGCGTCCCCAAAATATACTAGACAACACTACTCTGCACTATACTCTGCAGAGTAGTGTTGTGTAGTATATTTTGGGGACGCCCTTATCGGGGCGCACACCCCAATACTTTTGGTTAGGGAGTAATGGTAGGGATAGTTTGGTGCTATTATTAGAATAGGGTATATTATATTATATATAGGGTTGTTTCTATTTTGGCGTGGTAGGGCATATTTTTGCCTTTTTATTCTGTGTATATTAAAAGTTATATTTTATGCCTTAAGGAAATATATTATTACACGTGTATTGGTAATTTCACATGTTGCAGGTAAAAACTCTACTTGAACCACATGCATTTTTTAACTGCAGCAGCCAGATGTTAGTTGGGAGACAATAGGCAAATATGAAATGCACAACCAATGCTGCTTTTTGTTGTACTATTCTTTTGCACTATTTGTGCTTTTTATTTTGACAGGAGCAGTTTTTTTTCAAAAAGCTACATGGTGTAGGTGAGGTATTTTTCAGGCAATTTGTAGTCCCACCCCACCTCATAGACCTCTAATGATTTTTTTGTTCTTTTAAAACCAGAAACAACAAAGTGTGCATGTGTATTTAATGCAATTAATGTGATGGATCAAATTCAGGACTGCCATAAGTAATTTTAGGTCACCATACAGCCAATGTATCTGGCCCACTACCCATTAACAGCTCCTATCTTGCACCATGTTAGGGGGGCCTTATTTTTGTTATTTTGATCGTAGCCCCTGACAGGAGTACAGCCCTGATGGAACCATGATCACAAGGTGTTTTGGGAAAAAACACACCAGAAAAAAAGTATCAAAAATGCATGTACTGATGTTATGTTGTATATCCCTGGTACCTACTGGATGTCGTTTATAATGCCTATTTCATATGCTTATGGTACTTGTATTATTTGTTTTTTGTTCAAAGAAAAATCACAATAAAATTTAAATTGAAAAAAAAATGCATATACTAATAAACACAGCATGAAAAAATGCACAGAACTAAAAAAAAAGCCTGCTATACAAAGTATAAGTATGAAGGGGACCTTAATGATCAGGACGTGGTCGAGATCATTTTCTCTTTCTGTAGCTCTGGGATCCTCTTTTTGTGACACCAGGTCCTGGATTTTAGGCGTTATTTCACCTTATACAAAAGTTAGCGTTTAATTTATATAACTTTTATTATGTGTTATATAAGTAAATGAAGCTATTTTACAATGTTTTTCCATGTGCCGAGTTTATAGAGTCTAACCATAATATTTTATTGAGGGTGTGTGAAGAACTAAATTCCTCAATTAGGACTCATTGCGAAAAGAAGATTAACATGCCGTGACAAAGTAAGAGGCGAAAATGTAGACATTGTCCTTCAGGCATTAATCCTTTCTGAACCATGGGTTTTAGATGTGTAAGGGTATGTTCACACGCCGCAGTTTGGCACGTATTTTTGTGCCAAAATATGCCCAAAACAATGTATAATACACTTCTCATAGACTCCAATGTAAAACATGTGAGGTCAATCAGACAAAGTGTATTTTATTCTCGTATTTTAGCCTTCTTGAAAAGAATTGGCATGTTAATTCTTTTAGGTGAAATATTTTATAAAAGAGTAAAGTATAAGAGGCAGGAATGTGCTTTGGGCCACTATGTGTCATTTTTGCATCGAAATTCCGTGCTTGCAAGCGTGTAATTTCAACAGCATGTTTATGGCAAATCAGTACTCAGTGTAAATAATACGCCGTGTGAACGTCCCCTTGGTGTCCCAAGCAATATTTCACCTTTTGTAAAGATGCGTTCTAAGGGTGCATTCCCACAGTAGACCAAAAACTGGTCGGAAAATCCGACCGGTATTTTGTCTTTTATTGGCATGTAGGGGGAAGGCTTTTGTCCGTGGTTTGTGGATTCAAGCCGTTCCCCTCTGCACCTACATGCTCATGTTCTGCCTGAAAACCGGGCGAAAGAATGAACATGCTCTAAGTTTTTAGGAACGCCAGTGTAAAAACCCGGCAGAAAACCCATGTAGTGTGAACTACTGCACGGATTTTCAATTTAAGTCATGCAGACAGTCTGTTTACATGCAGTTTTCAAATCTGAAAACCATCTGTAAGGCTGCGTCCCCATGGCAAGGGACAAATACCGGTTGGTTTATCCGACCGGTATTTGTCCGGTTTGTGTGCCGTACACACGGCCGCGGAGGGGACGGCTTTTCTCCGCATTGGCTTGCACAGATTCCGTCTGAAAACGGGACGGAAGATTGTGCAAGCACAATGTTTTGCAGGCGGCCCGCGGGTGGAAAAACCGCCGGGCAGAAATCCCGTGCAGTGGGACTGCTTCACGGGTTTTCCATAGAGCCCCATTGTGCTAATTTTCGGCCGGTTTTTGAGGCGGCCTGAAAAACCGGGGAAAAACCCGTGTTGTGGGGACATGCCCTAAGGGTATGTTCACGCGGCGTGTTTTCGTCCGCGTAACATACGTTTTTAGCTGCGTGTTTGGATCCGTCTGTTGGTCCCCAAACACGCAGCTAACAAATAGCAATGTGATTTACATTGCTTTTAATATAAGACACGCATCAGCGTTCACACGAGTGATCGCCGGTGCGTGTCTCACTGCGTCTTTTTGATCCGTTCCAAGAATTGACATGTCAATTCTTGGTCCGAAAGACGCAGCAGGAGCCCTATTTAAAATGGATGCGATCCTGCTATAATTTAATATAATTATTTTAACAATAAAACTTAAAAGTATAACACAATCCTCTCATTCTCCAGTGTACAGGCAGTCCCCGGATTACAAACAAGATTCTATAGGTTTGTTCTTAAACTGAATTATATGGAAATGTATGGCATTTGTATGGAAATTGGAATAGTACATTTCTCTAAGTGTAATCCATTTTTTTTCAGTTTTGGGTAGTACAGGAAAGGTTAACACCCCTGTCATGTTTCTTTTGCTGTCTGTGATTCTGTTTCATAAGATTTCCGCTCACTTTCTGTCCCTCAAGGAAATAATACTGGTACCGCACACCTCGGTTATGTGAGTCTGTGGGGCTCAGTGGGATGATTTTAGTTCCCATATACGAGTGTGTTCACACATCGTTTAGCATCGCACTGTAAACGCCATGCTTCGTGCTTTGAAATTACAGGGTCGCAAGCTCATACTTTCAAAGCATAAACGCTGCAAAATGTATTGAGACAGATTTCTGCCTCGCCCACATTTATATTTCACAGACAGAATGTATTAGTTATTGTGTATTACAGTAACAGAGGATGTATTACAGTAATAGGGGGTGTATCACAGTAACAGAGGGTGTATTACAGTAATAGGGGGTGTATCACAGTAACAGAGGGTGTATTACACCAACAGGGGGTGTATTACACCAACAGGGGGTGTATTAATGTAACAGGGGGTGTATTACTGTAACAGGGGGTGTATTACTCAAACAGGGGGTGTATTAATGTAACAGGGGGTGTATAACAGTAATAGTGGGTGTATCACAGTAACAGAGGGTGTATTACACCAACAGGGGGTGTATTACACCAACAGGGGGTGTATTAATGTAACAGTGGGGGTATTACTCTAACAGTGGGTGTATTACTGTAACAGGGGGTGTATTACTGTAAAAAGGGGGGTTTTGTATTAATGTAACGGGGGGGTGTATCACTGAAAACAGAGGGTTTTATTACCCCCCCGGGGGTTGTATTACTTTTAAACGGGGGGGGTATCACGGTAACAGGGGGTTTGTATTACACCAACAGGGGGTTTGTTTTTAATTTTTGTAACAGGGGGTGTATCAAAGTAAAAGGGGGTATTACCCCCAACGGGGGGGTTGTATTAATGTAAACAGGGGGGTGTATTAATGTAACAGGGGGGTGTATTAATGAAAACAGGGGGTGTTTTTTTTAATGTAACAGGGGGTGTTTTTAATGAAAAGGGGGGGGGTTACCCCCCAGTAACGAGGGTGTTTTTAAAACCAAAAACGGGGGTTATTACTGTAACGGGGGGTGTTCAAAGTAAAAGGGGGTTTGTATTACACCAAAAAAGGGGGTGTTTTTACTGTAAAGGGGGTGTTAACATTTAACAGAGGGTTTTTACCCCCAAAAACGGGGGGGTTTGTATTACTGTAACGGGGGGTTTTTGAATGTAACGGGGGGTTTTTTTTAAATTTGTAAAAAGGGGGGGTGTATTAATGTAACGGGGGGTGTTTTTACAGTAATGGGGGGTGTATCACGAAAGGGGGTTTTTGTATTACGGGAAATTTAGGGGGGTATCATAGTAACAGGGGGGGTGTATTAAACAAAACAGGGGTTTTGCTATTACAAAAACGGGGGTGTATTACAGAAAATAGGGGGTGTTATCCAGAAAGGGGGTTTTTGTATTACAGAAATTTTGGGGGTGTATCATAGAAACAGGGGTGTATTACAAAAAAACCCTGAGGTTTTTGTATTACCCCTAACAGGGCGTTTTATTACACTAAAGGGGGTGTATTACACCAACGGGGGGATGTATTACACTAACAGGTGAAATTACAATAAAAGGGGGTGATTAACTTTTAACGGGGGTTGTATTAAAATTAACAGGGCGAAATTTACACAAAACAGGTGCATTACAGTAACAGGGGGTTTTTTACTGTAACCAGGGCGTTTTATTAAAATAAAAAAGGAAAAATGTATTAAAATAACAGGGTGTGAATTACAAAACGGGGGTGTTTTCACATTTAATAGAGGGTGCATTAAAACCCAACAGGGGGTTTTATTACTTTTAAAGGGGGGTTGTTTTAAAATGTAACGGGGGGGGTTTTATTCCTTTTAACAGGCATGAAATTACAATAATACGGGTGTATCAATAGTAACAGAGGGAGCATTACCCCAAAACAGGGGGTGTATTCCCCAGTAACAAATTTTTGTATTATCCCCAAAACGGGGGTTTTGTATTAAAATTTAAAAAAAAGGATGTATTATACCAACAGGGGGTTTTATTACGTAAAAGGGCTTTGTATTACACAACTCGGGGGGTGTATTACAACCAAACAGGGGTGTATTCACTAAGGCCCCGTTCACCCCGGTTATTCCGGGGTTTGTGGCAAAAATTGGGGGCCCCAAAATCCCCTGAATCGGGGGGAGGGGGCCGGGGGAAAAGTCGGGGGGGGGCCCGCCCCCCGGGCCCCATAAAAAGAATTGTTTACGGGGTCCCCAGCGGTAAATAAGGCATTTTCACCCCCCCAGGGGGATTCCCAGGGGGGAACGACGGATTCATTTTCATGGGGGGGGTTTTCCGTAAGGGGGATTGGGCCGTATAACAAATTTGGGGGGTTTTCCCCCAATCCGGGCGAAAAAATTTTAAAAGGGGCCTAAAGGTGATTACTAACGGGGGGTGTATTATTTAACAGGGGGTGTATTAAACTAACAGGGCAGGTATTACACAACGGGGGGATTACAAACAGGGGGTGTATTCTAACAGGGCATGTATTACACAAAACAGGGATGTTTTTACCAAAACAGGGTGTTTTATTACATAAGGGGGGGTGTATTACACCAAAGGGGGTGTATTACAAAAGGGGGATGTATTAATAAGGGTTGGGTTTACCCCAAAAAGGGGTTTTTTACGAAAAGGGGGTGTATTAACCCCAACAGGGGGTTATTCGTAACAGGGGGGTTTACATAAAGGGTGTAACACTCGGTTAACCCTTGGACGTTTTACCTCGGGTTTTTATTAACCCGGGGGGCGTTTTTTAGGGGAATGGGCAACTGGGTTTTTTTCCCTTGGGTTTTTTTTTCACCAGGAAAAAACATTTAAAAAACAACAGGACCAAAAAAAACCCCAAAAAGGCTTTAAACCCAAAACCCAAATTTTACAAAAACAGTGCCTTTCAGGGCTGGTTATTAACCCCACAAAACACGGTTTCACTACAGGGGGTTTTAACCCCGGGGGTTTAAGCCCTTTGACCCCCCATTTTAAAGGTATAACCCCACGCCCCCGATCCCCAGAAACGGGGGTTTTTTATAGGGGGAAAATCTGAACGGGGAACCAAACCGGAAACTAAACGGGGGGGCCCCCCCCCAAACGTGTACCTCCCGGGAAGGAAAACAAAAACCCGTTTACGAACGGGTTACCCCTTGTAAAAAACCATTTTATACCAAAAAAGGTTGTTCCCCCCAAATGAAACCCAGGTTTTTACCACCAAAAGGGTGTACCCCCAGGGGGTTTCTGGGAACCCCCCTTAGGTGGTCTGAACGGGGTTATTACACTAACGGGGTGTATTACACCAACGGGGGGTTTGTATTTCACTAACGGGGGGGTATTCTGTAACGGGGTGTATTACACAAAAAGGGGAGTATTACACCAAAAGGGTGATTACACAACGGGGGTGTATTACGAAAACTGGGGGTGTTTACATTAACGGGGGTGTTTTAAAAAACCAAACGGGGGGTTTTTTACACTACAGGGGGGTGTATTATTTAAAAGGGGTGTTTTAAAAACCCCCAAAATTGGGGGTGTTTCCCCAAAGGGGGGGTTATTACATAAAAGGGGGTTTTACTAAAGGGGGTGTATTCCCAACGGGGGTGTATTACAAAAACAGGAAAATTGTTTTACAAATTTTAAAAAAAAAGGGGGTTATTCACTAAAAGGGCCCATGTTTTTACATAACAGGGGTTGTATTAAAACAGGGGTGTATTCCCTAAAGGGGATATTACAAAAGGGGTGTATTAACCAAAGGGGTTATTACCCCAACAGGGGTGTATTACATTAAAGGGGGTGTATTACTGTAACGGGGGGGTGTATTACAAAACAGGCGGGGTGTATTACATAAAAGGGTGTATTCCCCAAAACGGGGGTGTATTATACCAACAGGGGGTGTATTACATAACAGGGGGGGTATTAAACCAAAGGGGGTGTTACTTAAACGTAAAAAGGGGGGTTTACTGTAACGGGGTTTTTTCACAAAAGGGGGATGTATTACCAACAGGGGGTGTATTACACTAAAGGGGGTGAAATATGTAACAGGGGTGTTTTTAACAAACAGGGCATGTATTACACAAAACGGGGGTGTATTACACAAACAGGGATTTTTTTACATAACAGGGTGAATTACAAAAAAAGGGGGGTGTTTTCCTAAAAAGGGCGTGTTTTTTTTAATTGGGGCATTGTTTACATAAAGGGGGTTTGTATTACACACAGGGGATAAATTCCCCTTAAAGGGGATGTATTCCCCAAACAGGGGTTTTAACTAACGGGGGTGATTACAAAAACGGGGTGTTTTTAACCCCACAACCAGGGGTGTATTACACAACGGGGTGTATTATCAAAACGGGGGTGTTTACCCCAACGGGGGTGTATTACTGTAACAGGCGGTGTTTACATTACAGGGGGGTATAACACCCGAGTAATACACCCCCTGTTCCTTTGTTAGTGTAAAAACCCCCCTGTTAGTGTAGTACTCCCCTGTTAGTGAAATTACCGCCCTGTTAGTGAAATTTACACCCCCGGGTTGGGTTAAATTTCCCCCCCTCTAGGAAAATACACCCCTGTTAGTGTAATACCCGCCCTTTTGGGTTTGTAATACACCCCGATGGTTTTTTACACCCCTGTTACGGGAACATACGCCCTTTTGGGTTGAAATTAGGGCCCTGTTATTTGTAATAAAACCACCTGTTGGTGTAATAAAACCCCCCTGTTAGATTAATACATCCCTGTTTGTGAAATTTACCCCTTTCCTATTGGTTTTAATTACACCCCCTGTTGCTGTAATACCCCCCCGGTTAGTGTAATACACCCCCTGTTAGTTTTAATCACCCTTGTTACTTTTAATCACCCTGTTTGTAATACACCCCCATTTTACTTTAATACCCCCCCCTGTTATGAAATTTGCACCCCCTTTTGGGTTTTTTTTACCACCCCCTTTTTTTTTAGTGTAATATACGCCCTTTTAGTGAAAATTCCGCCCTCTGTTACTTTTTAATACCCGTGTTACTGAAAACAGGGGGTGTTTTACAGTAAAAGGGGGTGTATTACTGAAAACAGGGCGTGTATTACACTAAAGGGGGCATGTATTACCCCAAAACAGGGGGTGTTTTAAACATTTAACAGGGCGAAATTACACAAAACAGGGATTTGTTTTACACAAAAGGGGGGGTGTATTTTTTGTAACAGGGGGTATTTCACTAAAAAGGGGGTTTGTATTACACCAAACGGGGGTTTTTTTTTACACTAACAGGGGGTTTTGTTTACAGAAACTGGGGGGTTTTGGATTACACCAACAGGGGTTTTATTACACAAACCCGGGAAAAGGTGTTTTTTTTTTCTCTAACGGGGGGTTTTGTATTACCCCAAAACAGGGGGTTTTTTTTTTTACTGTAAAAAAGGCGGTTTATTTTAAACCGGTAAAAAGGGGGGGCGGATTACTTTTAAAAAGGGGCCCTTTAAAATTTACAAAAACGGGGAGTTTTTTTTACACCAAAAAGGGAGGGGCTTTTCTTTGAAAAAGGGGGTTTGTTTTCCCTGTAACAGCGGTTGTTTTCACTAAAATGGGGTATTACCCCCAACGGGGAAAGGGGCTTTTACATGAACGGGGGGGTGTTTTTAAGTAACGGGGGTTTGTTTTTAAAAACCAACAGGGGGTTTTTATTCCCAGTAACAAAAGGAATGTTTTTAAAACCAACGGGGGGAGTGTATTTTCCCACTAACAGGGAGTTTTTATTACATTTAACAGGGGGTTTTATTAAAACGGGGGTTAATGGGGGTTTTTTTTTGTTTTTTTTACCCCAAATTTGGGGGCTTTGTTTTTACACTAAAAAGGGGGGGGATTAACAATTTAAAAGGGGGTTTGTTTTAGATTTTTTTTAACAGGGGGTGTTTTTAAAAACCCATAAGGGAGTTTGTTTTTTTTAACACAAAACAGAGGGTGTATTACACCCCCCAGGGGGTGTATTATTTGAAAACAGGGGGGGGGTTAAATTACAAACTAACAGGGGGTTTGGTTTTACGGGTAACCCGGGGGTGTTTTTTTACACACACGGGGGGTGTATTACACTTAAAAAAAAAAAGGGGTGTTTTTTTTACTTTTTTTTTTAACAGGGGGTTTTTTATTTTTTAATTAAACGGGGGGGGGGGAAATTGTTTTAAACCCCAAAAACAGGGGGTTTTTTATTACGAAAACTGGGGGTTTGTTTTAAAACACCAAGGGGGGGATTATTAAAACCAACGGGGGAGTGTATTACATTTAAAAGGATGTTTTTTTTTTTAACTTTAACTGGGGGTTTTTATTCCCACTAACGGCGGTTTTATTACATTTAAAAAGGAGGGTTGTTATTACCCCAAACGGGGGGTTTGGTTTTTAAACACCAACGGGGGTGTAATTAAAACTTTTTAAAAAGGGATGGTATTTTTCCCTTTAAACTAACAGGGGGTTTTTTTTTATTAAACCCCAAAACAGGGGGGGTTGTTTTTCCCGGGTAAAAAAAGGGGGTGTTTTAACAAAACAGGGGGGTGTTTTTACCCCAAAACAGGGGGGTTTTATTACTGTAACGGGGGTTTGTATTACTTGTAACGGGGCTTTGTATTACATTTAAACAGGGGGGTTTTTATTACACAAAAAGGGGCCCGTGTATTACACTAATGGGCATTTTATTACACTAACAGGGGATGTTTTTATCCCAAAAAGGAGTTTTTTTTAAACAAAACCAGGGGGTGGTATTTTTCCCAACAGGGGGTGTATTAAAGTAAATGGGGGGGGTTTTTAAAACCCAAACAGGTGTGTATTACACGAAAGGGAGTTTTATTACTCAAACGGGAGGGTATTACCCCAACAGGGGGTTTTTTATTACTTAACAGGGGGTTTGTATTACAAAGAAACGGGGGCTTTATTACAAAAAAAAGGGCGTTTTTTTACTCTAACGGGGGGAATTTTACACCAACGGGAGGGGGTTTTTTTTTTTCACAAAAAGGGGGGTGTTTTACTGAAAAGGGGGGTGTATTACCCCCAAAAAGGGGGGTATATTACCCCTAACCAGGGGGATGTATTACCCCAAAACAGGGGGGTTTTTAAAACGAAAAAGGGGGGTTTTTTTTAAAACCCCAAAACAGGGGTGTATTACAGAAAACCGGGGGGGTTGTTTTTAACCCAACAGAGGATGTATTACCCCAAAACGGGAAAGTGTTTTAACACTAACGGGGGGTTTTGTATTCCCGAAAACAGGGGGTGTATTACCCAAATAGGGGGTGTTTTCCCCAAAATGGGGTGTTTTTCACTAACGAGGGGTGTATTACACCAACAGGGGGGTGAAATTATTTTGTAACAGGGGGTTTTTATTACAGGGTACGGGGGAGTTTATTACGGAACAGGGGGGTTTTCCCCAAAACAGGGGTTTTAGAGTAACGGGGGGGTGTATTATCCCCAACAGGGGTTTATTAAAATTAAACAGGGGGGGTTTTTACAAAATTTGGGGGTGTATTATTGAAACCCAGGGGGTGTATTAAAACTAACAGGTGGTTTATTAAAGTAACAGGGGGTGTATTTCACCAACAGGGGGTGTATTAAACTATCTAGGGGGTGTATTACTGTAATAGGGGGTGTATTACACTAAACGGGGGATTTTATTACACCAACAGGGAGTGTATTACACTAACAGGGGGTGTATTACAGTAACTGGGGGTATATTACACAAATAGGGGTGCATTACATCAACAGGGAGTGTATTACTGTAACAGGTGGTGTATTACACTAACAGGGGATCTATTACAGTAACAGGGGGTTGTTTTTACACAAACGGGGTGTGTTTTTTAACACAAATTTAGGGCTTTGTTTTTTACACTAACGGGGGGGTGTTTTAAACATAACAGGGGGTGTTTTAGAGTAAACGGGGGGTTGTATTACTGAAACCCGGGCGTGTATTACACAAACAGGGGGTGTATTACAGTAACAGGGGGTGTTTTACCCCCAACAGGGGGTGTATTACACTAAAGGGGGGGTATTACAGAAAAAGGGGGTCTATTACTGAAAACAGGGTGTGTATTACACAAAACAGGGATTTTTAATTACACTAAAAAAAGGGGGTTTGTTTTTAACACAAAAGGGGAAATTGTATTACATAAAGGGGATGTATTACAGCAAAAAGGGGGTGTATTCCCTAACAGGGGGTGTTTTACTGTTACAGGGGATGTATTACACTAACAGGGGATGTATTACACCAACAGGGGTGTATTACACTTTACGGGAGTGTTTTTACTCTAACGGGGGGGAATTTTACCCCAAACAGGGTTTGTATTCCCGTAACAGGGGGCGAAATTACATTTAAAGGGGGTATATTAAAATAACGGGGGGTTATTACTTTTAAAAGGGGTGAAATTCCCTAATGGGGGGTTTTATTACACAAACAGGGATTTGCATTACACTATAAAGGGGGTGTATTACAGTAACGGGGAGGGTTTTTAAACCAACGGGGGGATTATTACAGTAACGGGGGGTGTATTACACCAAAAAGAGGATGTATTACCCCAAACAGGGGTGTATTCCCACTAAAACAGGGGGGGTATTAAAACTAACAGGGGGGTTTTAAACCTTTAAAGGGGCTTGTTTTCCCCACTAACAGGGGGTTTTTATTACGAACGGGGGGTGTCTTCCACCAACGGGGGTTTAAATTTTTACATTTAAAAGGGGGTGTATTCAGTAACAGGGGTTGTATTCCCACTAACAGGGGGTGTTTTTTAACAAAAACGGGCATGTTTTAAACACAACGGGGCCCATGTATTTAAAACTAAAAAGGGGTGTATTAAAACAAAAAAGGGGAAAAATGTTTTTACCCCTTAAAAGGGGGTTTGTTTTTAAAGGGGCAACAGGGGGGTTTATTACACAAACAGGGGGTCCCATTCTGTAACAGGGGATTTTTTAAACCTAACGGGGGATGTTTTAAACCCCAAAACAGGATTTGGAAATTTCACAAAACAGGGGGTGTATTACTGTAAAAGGGGGTGTATTCACAAATTTAGGGGGTTGTATTACACCAACGGGGAGTCATTCCCACAAACGGGGGTGTTTTTCACTAACAGGGGTGTATTAAGTAAAAAGGGGGGTGTATTACCCCAACCAGAGGATGTATTCCCCACCCCCGGGAAATTTGTATTACAAAAAACGGGGGGTGTTTTAAAGTAACAGGGAGTGTTTTTACACCAATAGGTGGTGTTTACCCCAACAGGGGGGTGTATTACATTTAAAAGGGGGGTGTATTCCCAACCAAACCCAGGGGGTGTATTACTGTAACAGGGGGTGTATTACACGAACGGGAGTTTTTTACGGGGAACGGGGTTTTTGTAAACTAACAGGGGTTTGTTTTTGAGAAACAGGGGGGGGGTTTATACCAACGGGGGTGTTTTTCAGTAAAGGGGGTGTTTAAAAACCAAATAGGGGGTGTATTATTGTAACAGGGGGTGTATTACAACTAACAGGAGGTGTATTACGAAACGGGGGGGGTATTACAAAAAAGGGGGTGTTTTTAAAACTAACAAGGGGTTTTTTATTCCCTGTAATGGGGGGGTGTATTACACAAACAGGGGATGTATTTACCCAACAGGGAGTGTTTTAAATTAAACGGGGGGTTGTATTACAGTAACTGGGGGTATATTACCCAAATGGGGGTGAAATTACTAAAACGGGGAGTGTATTACTGAAAAAAGGTGGGTGTTTACACTAACAGGGGTTCTAAAAAGAACGGGGGTGTATTACCCCTAACGGGTGTTTATTAAAACTAATAGGGCGTGTTTTAAACCTAACGGGGGTGTTTTAACACTAACGGGGTTTTTGTATTAGAGTAACGGGGGGTTGTATTATCCCAAACATTGGTTTTATTACAGTAAAGGGGGTGTTTTTACTTTTAACAGGGCTTTGTATTACACTAACGGGGGGTTTGAAATTACAGTAAAAAAGGGGGTGTATTAAAACCAACAGGGGTGTTTTTACACTAAAAGGGGGTGTTTTAAACAGTAACAGGGGGCAAATTACTTTTAAAGGGGGTGTGTATTCCCACTAACAGGGCATGTTTTAACTAACGGGGGGGTGTTTTTCACTAAAGGGCATGTATTACCAAAACCAGGGCGTGTATTACACTAACAGGACATGTATTACACTAAAAGGGGATGCATTACAGCAACAGGGAGTGTATTACACTAACAGGGGGTGCATTACTGTAACAGGGGGTGTATTACAGTAACTGGGGGTGTATTAAACCAACAGGTGTGTATTACACGAACAGGGAGTGTATTACTCTAACAGGAGGTGTATTACACCAACAGGGGGTGTATTACTGTAACAGGCGGTGTATTACAGTAACAGGGGGCGTATTACACTAAAAGGGCGTATATTACTCTAACAGGGGGTATATTTCTGAACCCGGGGAAGTTTTAAACCCCAAAAAGGGGAGGTGCATTAACAAAACAGGGGGTGTTTTACATTTAACGGGGGGGTTTTTTGTTTTTCACCAACAGGGGGTGTTTTTCCCCAACAGGGGGTTGTATTACACAAAACAGGGCATGTTTTTAAACCATTAACAGGGAGTGTTTTACACTAACGGGGCATGAAATTACACTAACGGGCGTGTATTCCCATTTAACAGGGCATTTTATTACAAAAACAGGGCGTGTATTAATTTAACGGGACATGTATTACAAAAAAGGGGGGATGCTTACAGCAACAGGGGGGGGTGTTTTACACTAACGGGGGGTTTGCTTTATGAAAACGGGGGATGTATTACCATTACAGGGGATGTATTACCCCAAAACGGGGAGTGCATTGCACAAACCCGGGGGGTGAAATTACAGTAACTGGGGGTGTTTTTAAACCCAGAGGATGTATTCCCCCAACGGGGGTTTTTATTTACCCCCAAAACAGGGGGTGTATTAAAAGAAAAACGGGGGGGGGTATTACACCAATAGGGGGTGTATTACACCAACAGGGAGTGTCCTAAACTAACAGGGGGTGGATTACACCAACAAGGGGTGTATTACTGTAACAGGAGGTGTATTACACGAACAGGGAGTCTATTACAGGAACAGGGGGTGTATTACACAAAGGGTGTGAATTACACAAAAATAGGGGTGTTTTTTATTACACTAAAGGGGGATTTTTTCACAAACATGGGGGGTATTAGAGAAATTACCCCAAACAGAGGTGTATTCCACCAACAGGGATGTATTACACAACGGGGGTTTGTTTTTAAAGTAACAGGGGGTTTTATTACCCAAATTGGGGGGTGTATTACCCAACAGGGAAAGGGTGTATTAAACTAACGGGGGTGTATTTCCAAAACAGGGGGTGTTTTTAAAAAAAAACAGGGGGTTTATTCCAGAAAACCGGGGGGGGTTTTTTAAAACCCCAACAGGGGGTGTATTACTGTAAAGGGGTGTTTTACAGTTTTAAACAGGGGGGTTATTAATAATGGGGGGGGTTTAATTTAAATTTTTTTTTTTTAAACGGGGGGTTTTTTTTTATTACTTAACAGAGGGTGTATTACACAAAATTAGGGGGTGTAAACACCAACAGGGAGGGGCATTACACTATCGGGGGTGTATTACAGAAAACTAGGGGTGATTACCCCAACCCGGGGTGTATTCCCGTAACAGGAGGGTGTATTACACAACAGGGGGAAATTTGTTTTAAACCCCAAAACAGGGAGTTGTTTACCCTAACAGGGGGGGGGGGGGGGGGGGTTATTTACATTTAACAGGGGGTTTTATTGCACCAATAGGGGGTGTTTTACCCCAAAACGGGGAAAGTGTACCAAAAACAGGGGGTTTTATTACCCCCAACTGGGGTGTATTCCCTGTAACAGGCGGTGTATTACACTAACAGGGGGTCTATTACACTAACAGGGGGTGTATTAGAGTAACAGGGGGTGTATTATACCAACATTGGTGTATTACTTTTAAACCCATAAGCCCCCAGCAGTGTGATGGTGTAAATTGGTTCAATAATTTCCAAAAAGAAATGAAAGCCCTTTGTTGGAATTTTCACTGCAGTTTTATTTCCCAAAAACATTTTTAAAAAGCATATCATAGTTTTTTTTACATCGTGGTGTGGGGGTTCCCCAGCAAAGCCCCCGGCGCTTTTCCGGGAGGCGTGCCCCTTAATCCTGGGGTGCGTAAGCAATTCCTACGCCCTTTTAATTAGCCCCAATACATCAAAAAAAAAACTTTTTCATTTTTAAAAAAGGCAATTTAAGTGAGAAAAAAACCCCCCACTTTTAATGTTTTTATTTAAAATAGAATAATGTTTGGGATATATGAAAGTTTTTTTCCTTTTAATAATGGAACTGATATCCTGTCCCCTTTCAGCCCTTTTTGGAAAAACCGGGGTTTTTCAGTTGAAAAACCCCCACCGGGCCCCCCTTTGACAAAAGCTTACGCTTAAATGTCACCTCCTTCACTGGTTGATACTCTTTTTCTATACCACTAAAAGAAAAAAACTTTTTTTTTTACATTCCCAAGATGTTTTCTGCAAAATGGCGGGGATGCCATGGAGTTATTGATCTGATCGATTCTCTTAATATTGACAAATTTTCCCGTATCCTTTTTTTTTTTAGGTTTTGGGCCACTTTGCCTACATATTGTCCCCTTTACAATTTGTACAAGGGGGAAAAAATATACTGTTTTTCCGTGTGTTAAGTTGAAAAAAAACTAGTTTTTTAAAAAACTCCCCCCTGTCGCTGTGGTTTTAAAAATATTTTTTGTGGGTTGCATGTAATTACAGGTTTTTACATTTTTGGGTTTCCAAAATTGTATGATTTTTTAAAACCCAAAACCCAGCCCCTTTTTTTTCCCCAAAATTATTGTGGTTATTTTATAGATAGGAGATAGTAAAGTTTGTAGGGTAGGTCCCTTTCTGGATAAAAATTTTTCCCTGATGGTTTTTTTAAATGCCCCTTTAATATTGGGGTTGTCCCAGTTTAAAATTTGGAAAATTTCCCTTTTTGAAAAATTTTTAAAAAATTTTTTTGGTTTTGGGGGATATATACCGTAGGAAAGAAACACTAACAGGTTTTGTCTGTTTTGTTTTTTCCCTGATTCATTCCCCCCTAAAATATTTTTTTTCCCTTTTTTAAAAAAGTACCCTTAGGTTTTTTGGGTGCCACCCTGGTTATACCCTTTTTTTAGTTTTTTATTTGTGAAAACCTCTTTTTCTTAACCTTTTTTATTGCTTTTTCTGAGTGTTCAAAAAATATTGTGTCTGTTTGGGGGGAATTTGGGTATTTCGTAAAAGGGGGGTGTATTACTGTTAAAAGGGGGATTTTTATTACACTAACGGGCTTTTTTACACTAAAAAGGGGGTGTATTACCCCTAACAGGGCCCTGTATTACCTAACCCGGGGTGTATTACACTAAAAAGGGCAGGGTTTTTCAATTAAAAAGGGGATGTATTTTTTCCAACCCGGGAGTGTATTACCCCTAACAGGGGGTTTTTATGTTAAACAGTGGATGTTTTTTACAAATAACAGGGGATGTTTTACAAACCCAAAAAGGGAGTGTATTACACAAAAAGGGGGGTGTTTTCAGTAACTTTTGGGGGTATTACAAACCAAAAAGGGGTTTTTTTTACCGAACAGGGAGTTTATTACTTTTAAAAAGGCGGTGTATTACAGTAAAAGGGGGGGTATTAACTAAAAAGGGTGTATTTTTACACCAAAAAGGGGGGTATTACCCAAAAAGGGGGTGTTAATTTAACCACTTTTTTAAACCCCCCCCCCCGGGGGGTTGTATTTAATGTAAAAGAGGGGGTTTTTTTTCACTAAATTTGGGGTGTATTACAACCCCAAAGGGAGTGAAATTTCAATAACAGGGGTGTATTAAAGTAACTGGGGGGGTTTTTACACCAAAAAGGGGGGTAAATTTCAAATTTAAAAAGGGGGTGTATTACAAAAGAGGATGTTTTAACACAAAAAGGGAGTGTATTACACTTTAAAAAGGGGGGGTATTACAGTAAACAGAGGGTATATTGCACCAAAAGGGGGGGGGGATTTACCCCCAAAGGAGAAGGGGTACTCCACTAACGAGGGGGGTATTAACCAAACATGGGGTGGATTAAATGTAAAAAGGGGGGTGTATTACACTAACAGGGGGTTATTACAGTAAAGGGGGTATTTTCACAACAGGGTGTGTATTACGCTAATAGGGCGGTTTTTACACTAAAAAGGGGGTGTATTA
>JAODAL010016604.1:20000-80182 GCA_025379985.1 Phyllomedusa bahiana | reverse complement strand
TAAAGGAGGGGAGGGAATCATCAGGAGGAGAAAGAAGCAAACGGTAGAGCAAGGAGATTAGGTGTCTAGGTGTCGAGCGCTGAGTCCAAAGTTTCTCGAAGGGGGTCAGGGCTCTAGTGAGGTCCGTCGTCTTAGAGATAGAAGAAAAAAAATGGTGTAGCTGCATGTACTCGTAGCTGTTCTTAGGAGTAGGAGGGTCTGATATGAAATCAGTCAGAGGCCGCAACACTCCTCTAACATGAGTGTCCTTGGCCAATAATGGGGAGGTCTTAGTTCGGCCTAGAAAGGAGGTACCCGGCCACCAAGGGGGAGGAAACATGGGATTATCCGTTATAGGGAGTAATGGTCCTCTGAGGTCGAGGAGTGAGTCAGAGGGTTTGGGCTTCCTAATGGCAGCCATAGTGTGGAGGGTGGTGAAGGACAACTTCCGAGAATCCAGGAGCGTGGAGTCAAAGGTCCACGGGAGGGAGGCCAGGGTGCAGGGGCATAGATCGCGCGCTACTTGGACCCACAGTTTTCCATAAGAGTCACGAGTCAAGTCTAGTAGTCTGGCATAGGCAGCGGCCAGGTAATACAGCCTACAATCCGGAAGCCCTACTCCACCGGCGGCCTTGGGGCGAGAGAGAAGGTCTCTACGAATTCGTGGGCGTCGCGAACACCAGATGAACTCACAAAAACATCTCTGAAGCTTGACCCAATATGTCGCTGGGATAGTGATTGGGAGGGTTTGGAACAGGTAAAGTAGTTTAGGGAGGACGGACATCTTCAAAAGGTTCATCCTGCCAAACCATGAGAAGTCTTTCCGACTCCAGCTCCCCAGCAGTGACGTTATTTTCGAGAGCATAGGTACAAAGTTGACTTCAAAGAGTTGGGAGAGATCAGCTGGTATCCGTGTTCCCAAGTAGGAAATCCCTCCAGTGGGCCAGGAAAAGGGAAAACTGCTCCTAAGAGAGTCCAGAGTCATTGGGTCGAGGGAGACATTTAACGCCTCAGATTTAGAGTAGTTGATCTTATAATTAGACCAACGACTGAAACGAGCCAGCTCGGACATCAGAGAGGGAAGCGAAATGTGTGGGTCGCGGAGATAGATCAAGAGATCATCTGCAAAGGCAGAACATTTAAGCTCGCGTCCACCTATGCAGATTCCCTTGATATCCGGGTTGGATCTAATTGATTCCAGCAAGTGTTCCATCACCAGAACATACAATAAGGGGGATAGCGGACATCCCTGCCTCGTACCGTTCTTGATGACAAAGGACTCAGAGAGAGAACCATTCACCCTGACCCTGGCCGAGGGGCCCTGGTAAAGGGACATTATCTTAGCTGTGAAAATCGGGCCGAGCCCAGCTCGTCCCAAGGTTGAGATCAGAGACTCCCATGAAATCCTGTCAAACGCTTTCTCAGCGTCCAATGAAAGGATCATTAGAGGGATCTGCCGCGCGCGCGCATAATGGATTATGTCCAAAGTCTTGAGAGTATTATCCCTGGCCTCCCTCCCGGGGACGAAACCCACCTGGTCAGAATGGACCAGAGAAGGAAGATGGGCATTGAGGCGATTCGCCAATAATTTGGCAAAAATTTTTAGGTCCACGTTTAGGAGGGAGATGGGTCTGTAACTGCCACACACCTGAGGGTCTTTGCCGGGCTTGGGAATCACGGCTACATGTGCTCTCAGAGAGTCAGCTGGAAAGGGCGAGGAGAGTGAAACAGAGTTAAAAGCCTGTAACATAAGTGGGCTGAGAAATGGAGCTAGGGTCTTAAAAAATTTGGCAGTGAAGCCGTCCGGGCCTGGACTTTTCCCTCCCGGAAGGTCCCTCACCACCTCAGTAAGTTCCTCCTCAGTGAAAGGGAGCTCCAGGTCCCTAGCCTCTTCAACTGATAAGGACTTGGAAGGGGGAGGGTACTCGGACTGAGAGGAAGGGGAGCGAGAGGAAGTGGCGGGCAATTGATACAGCCTGGAGTAATAGGAATGAAACTCCTTGGCTATATCAGTGGTCGTGTGTACTGTGTTACCGAGGGGGGTCTTGATACTCGGGATGAAAGAAGAGGATATGTGATCCCTTGCAGCTTTTGCAAGCAAGTAACCACTCTTATTGCCGTACTCATAGAGTTTGCTGCGGTGAATTTGAATTAGCTTGCTCCAGGAGGAGTCAAAAAGCCTGCGAACCTCAAGCCTAGCTAATAGCAACTCATGAAGGACAGAAGGGGGAAGGGCCTGCTTATGAAGGAGTTCCGGGAGGAGCCCCTCGGGAAAGGGCACGAGCCAAGCTTTTAGCCCGGCCTTTTTTTTTAAGTCTATTTACCATGTTTGATTGGGGGACCCCTCGCAACACGCTTTTAAAAGCCCCCCCATTGCATGATAGGGGTGTAGAATCGTCTTATGGTCAGAGAAAAAAATGTTCAATGGCCCCGCTCCCGGCCCGCCAGACGGGACTAAATCGGTAACAAAGATTTCGTTCAACCCCCAAGATCTTGTAGGTCGAGCGAAGAGGGGAGTTTGGAAGCGTCAGAATATTGGAGCATGATCGGCCCAAAAAGGACATTTCCAATAGAGGTAGTTCTCAGAAAAAGAGAGAGCGCGGGTTGTTTGCAAGAGGATTTAATCAATCCATTTGTAGGAGTGGTGGGGGGAATTGAAAAAAGAAAGTGAAGCCCTTTGGACCGAAGGGTGTTAAAAGCCCCAAACCCGGTCGAAAAAGCGGGAAAACCTAAATAGGGTTTTTTAAAACCTTTTCTTAAGGGAAATGAGAAAGGGTGCTGCGGATCGCCCCGGGGAAATTATCCATAAAAGGGGTCAAGGGAAAGGGTTAAAAATTCTCCGCAGAATAGCAAAGTGCCTCTTGCTTTAAAGGTGTAAAGCGTCTAAGATTTAGTAAGAGGGGCCCTGGCCATGTTTTGGGGGATATAGGGTTCATGGGATTGAAAAAATTTGGGCCCCTAAATTGAAGGGTGAAAAATAAAGGTATCTAGTTTCCCTTTGTCCACTATGAAATTCTCCCACTTTTTGGGAGATAGAGACTTGTGGAGGGCCCAATCGCAACCCACCTCTATTTTAGAAAAGGGGAAAAGTTGGCGCTTTCCCAAATTGTGGAAAGTCCCGGGTTTTTAAAAAACTGGGGCTGAACCCGTCTTAAAAGGGGTTTTCCCTGCAAAACATAGAATCTGGACATGTTTAGGGTTTTGGAAAAGGTATAGTATTTGGGACCTCTTCAAAGGGAATATTGAGGCCCTTGGCTTTAAAGGGGAAGCTATTCCCGGGGTTTCCCCCCATTTAAACCCCCGGGGAGGGGGAAAAGAAAGGGGAAAAAGCCAAAACCCGAGCCCGGAAAAACCCGAAATGAAAGGGGGAGAAGGGGGAGAGAGAGCGGAACAGAAAAAAAAAAAAAAAAAAAAGGAAAGGGGAAAGTAAAGAAATAGAAGGCCCTCGAAGCAGGGGGGAGGGGTACCCTGCAGATTTACAAAAATGGAAAAAGTCCCTTAGCAACTAGAGAGTTTTCCCGGGGGTAAAAAGAGGACCGGGAAGCCCCCAAAAACCTACTGGGGGAAAAGGGCGGAAGACTAGAGATCATTAGATCATTAGCCCCCGGTATAAAAATGGATAAAAGGGAAAAACATGGCAATACCCGGCCCAAAAAAGAGGGAAGTCATGGGGGAAAAGTAAAGGGTTTAAAAGGGGAAGAAAAAAGCGGGGTTTGAATTAGGATGAGAAAAAAGGAAAAGGGGGTTTGGGGTAAACCCGGGAAGGGGCCCAAAAAAAATAAAAAAAAAAAAATTTCTCTTTTCAGGGGGGAGCAGAGTGGGGAAGCAGGGGTATCCCCGGGTCGGGGTATGTTCTGGTTTGGGAGAGGATTTTTTTCCTTTTTCTCCCTTTTCTGGGTGGAAAAAAACCAAAGGGGTTCCCGGGTTTGGAGATCGCAGGGGGGGCCCCCAAATAGGGCTTCTTGGATGGGGGAAAGGAGGGAGATAGGGGGCCCACTCCGAAAAGGGCTATGTCCGGCAGCTGCAGGTCCGGGAAAGGCGGGAAAGGGGTCATCTGGAAGCCGCAGGATGGGGTTTTGTGTTCACCCTGGGAACAATGAGGGGGGAAGGGAAAAAGCCCCACCTGTTTTGGATTTTTCTTTTTTTTTAAGAAACTTGAGGAGAGGTTTGAGCATAGCCGTTGGGCCAGTGTGTGGGGGAAAAAAAGTCCGGAAAGAGTTGCAGGGGGTGTCCATGGATAGGGGGACCGGAGGGGCCCTTCTGGGGAGACGTTGCATGATCTCCCCCTTTAAGCCCAAAAAGAAAAAAATGCGGCATATCACTTTCGGGGAAAGAGGGTCATTGTGGTGGGCGTAAACCCCTATGAACTCGGGTCCAGTTCTATGTAGGTATAAAGGGGTCGGTCCAGGATTTCTTTTTAAAGATGGTTGAGTTGGTAGGTATAACTCCGACGCTGTCCCGTTTCCGGGGGGGGCCCTCGGTTTCGGGGGGATTTTTCCCTGGGGCCTCTGTTCTGGGACATCATCTAGGTGTTTTTTGCAGATGGAATAATTGGGTGGGGTGGTTTCTTTTTAAACCCTAGATTGGGAGGGTGGTTAAAGGGGGTTTTAAGAAGATTTTGTTTCCCGCTGCAAAGTGTCCACCCCAGGGAGTAAGCGATGAGGGGGTCGGAAAAGGAAACTAGAAACTTCTTTTCTCCATTCGGGTTTTTACCGTCGAGTGTCATAGTGAGATGTCTGGGCGGAGGGGAAGGGGTTTAATCAGCCCTGGGGGGGTCCCCCGTTAATGTGACAAATTTTTGGGGCCAGATGGGTGTATGGGGCGACTTGAGGTGGCGACAGCCACTGTGAGGGAGGTGCCCCGGGGGCGACAGTGGACGGTTCAGGCTTGGGGAAGGGGAAGGGCAAAGGGTGGGCGCTTCAGATGGGGGCCCGGTTTTCGAGGGGTGCAGGTCGGAAAAGGGGCCCTATGAGAGGCGCAGACAAATTTTGAGGGGAGTCCGACACTTAAAAGGCAACCCTAAAGAGAAGGGGGACCTTGGATAGAAAGAAAACCATAGGTCCCCTGGGGGAAAGGGGACCCGGAAACCCCGGGGTGGGGGGGGCCAAGCCCGGAGGAGCCGGTCGACCCTGGGGGGAGACCACCAAAGGGGGGGAGGAATGGAGGGGGATGATGTCCCGGGCAGCGGGGTTGCCCGGGGGAGGGGGCTGTCAAAGAAGGGTTCACTGAGGCTTGGAGGGGCCCTGATATGGGCTCGCAGGGTTTTTGAGGGGGCCCCATGGGTGAAAGTTTGACTGGGTTTGGGGATTTGGGGTTTGGGGGATGGGCCCCCGGGGGGGGCTTTCCCAGAGCAATATCCCGAGGGGGGGTATTGGGGGGCCCCGGCCTCATGTTGAAGTCCTGCGTATGGGGTTTGGGAAGGGAGGGGCATTTGGGGGCCCGGGAGAGGAGCCCATAAAGGGCCTTGAGACAGCAAGGGGGGGTGGGGTCCGTGGGGCCCCCCGGTCCCCTTGTTTTAGGACCTTGTGAGGATGCATGGGTTTCCCCTGTCCGGGTAGGGGTTTGGGGGGCGAGGGGGCTGCAGTCCCGGGGGTTCTGGGCACCAAAAAAAGCCCCCCCTGCCCGGTTCCTCTAAGGGTTTCCCCCCGGGGAGGTGGTCCCCAAGGGGTTCTCTGGGCGGCCATCTTGGGCTGGGGTCCCCGCAGGGCCGCAAGGAGCGGCGCCCCGGGCTGCAGTTGGTCCCGCTGAAAGGGGGGGGCGGGACCTCGGGGGTGGCGGCAGGAAACCCTTTGCCGGCCCGGTTAAATGGAGGCCGTCCCCGTAAAAAAGCAGGGGGGGGTCGGGGGTTCCCCGGGACAGATGACAGGGTGGCTGGGGAGAGCCTGCGGAACCCCCCGGGGGGTTCCCCTCTCCGCCGAGGGGGGATGAAGGAGGGGGCGGGGTCAGGCTCGCCGCGCTGCTCGTGGGGGGCCCCGGGGAGTAAGGGAGGGGGTGCGGGGCGGGCCCCACCTTTTCCCTTGGGCCGGGCCCTTTCGGGGGAGTTTGGGGAAGGTCGGGGGTCTTCTGGAGCCCCTGCGGGGGGCAGGAGGCAGAGTTTCAGGGGGTGAGCTTTCCCCCCGGGTCCCGGTCCTTTTTCCCACGGCTTTGGGTCGGGGGGAGGGAGGGATGGGTGCGCCCTTTGGGCGGGCAAAAGGGACTGTGGAGCCATGTGGGTTAGGAGCCATCTTGCAGGGGCCCCGCTTTCTTTCCGGGGCTCTTCATGGTCTTTTAAGGGGCCCAAAAACGCCCAAAATAACGGGAAAATAGCGCCTGGTGGGTTCAGAAATGGAGGGAGGGGTCCTTTTTTTTCCCCGTTTTTTAAACTTTCCCATTTTTAAAGGGGAAAAAAAAAGGGGGGATAAAGGGGGAAAATTTTCGGGAGCTCTGAGAAGATGCTGCTTCACAGAGCCATGTCAAGCCACGCCCCGAAGATGACTATTTTAATGGTTATCAGCACTCACCCAACAGAAGCAAAAAATTTTTTAAATCTTTTTTCTTTTTTTTTTTGAAAAACCCACATTTCAATTTAAAAGAATATTTTGGGGGTTTGGAAGGAAGCCCCCAAAAGGTTATTTTCCCTTTTAAACCCCGAAAACCCGGGAAAATTTTTTATTTTTCCATTAATTACAGATACAGTGAGTTTTAAACAATTATTGTGTAACATTAGTAAGACAGTAATTAAAGTAATTGTGTTCCCTCATTATAAATGGGCCATCTGCTTCTATCAGCCACAATTCAAACACAGCACTGATGGGAGAGGCGCTCTGCTCATGTCTTCCTCCAATTTGCAAATAACTGCAATTCTTTCCCACAAATCAATTGAATAATGGAAGATGAATCATAAAACACTTTAGGTAACGGAAACTCCTGCTGTCCCTCACAAACCTACACATGGCCCAGCTCAGCCAAGGTGAAAAGCCGCTGCCAGGCACCTCCGATGACCACCTATTACCTTCGCGAACAATAGGATCTGGCATGTTGAAATCTAACACCTTGATCCTTTCTACCATGCTACCTAGGAGAGTGCCAGTTTCCAGTCCAAGCAAGTGTGATGGCGTCAACGCCCTTCCCTGCGCTGTCCCAGTCTATGGTCAGGCATTTTTAAATTTGGGTGCACTTTAGGGAACACATCGCCATTATTTACATTGGAGGACCTCTGCGTTGGGGCAATTATTTTGAGGGGCACTTTGTCAACAGTTTTAATCTTTGGGGCACTATAGTCTGCCAAAGTTATCCCTGTCTAACTTTTAGACAGCAATAATATTACTCTAACAGCTCTTTGTTTAGTTTGAGAGCCATTCAGCTAAATTTGTGAACATAAATTTAGGTTTTATTTCGGCTTTGGAGGTCCTGAACCTGAATTCCATTCAAGTGCATAGGGAAAAAAATTCTGCATGTATTTTCTCAGCCAAACAAGTCCAAATTGTATAGAACACCATCACACATTTGAAGCACACCTTGGAACCGCAGAGTTAGAGTTGGACTAAACCAATTACTGAGGTTCTTTAGACATTCTTCAGGTGCTTTCTAGATTGAAGTTAAGGTTAGTGTAAAATTTTGGGTAAAATTGCGGAAAAAATTGATTCAGTTCAAAGTCGAATTTGACCTGAATCTTTAAACACAACACTAGCAATAATAAATGACCCCCCAGTGACTTTTAAAACCCTAGCTATGATGCCATTCCCCCTCATATTACACTGTTCTTCCCATAAACTGGTCACAACCAAGTACCTACTAGACCTCAAGACCTTCCTAAATTACAACAGTAGATTCCTAGCTCTTGAAATTGCTTATTCTTAAAATAGTAACTTAAAATTCTGGAGTTCTCTTCCATCCTTCTCTTCCCCACGGTGCTGATAATTCTGTACACCTAAGCAATGGCTTTAATTTCAGCACAGGGATGACTTAGAAGTTACTATTATCAGCACCATAAAGGAGTCCTTAACCAACCAATGACCATGACTTACTTTCTAGTGCTCCTCTTTGCAGGATCTGGCGAAAGGGTTTGTACTTTTCTATGCAAAAATACAATGACTTCACCCTGAAAAGCCAACTATGGGTGACATGTCAGAAAAGAGGTGCTGCTGCACCAGTTTTAAGGCGCATTAAATGAATGTATAGTGCGCCTGAATGAATGAACTTGTCAAAAACATGGCGTCTGGTATACCTTAAATAGTATAATTGAGGCGCCTAATCTAGGCACATAGCAAAATGTAGGCGCATAGCATATTATTGTTGGCATATTTGAGGCGCCTACTTTAGGCACATTCAAATGTGTTGTGCCTGGTGTATAATGTGCCTAGTTTTGGTGTATTACACTTCATTTATATAGAGAATAGGGCGTCAACAGTTTTTTGGTGCAAAATACACCAAAAAAATGGCGCCAACCTAATGGAACATGTCGCCCTATGTCTTCTAGAGCCTTATTTCAGGCTTGATAAAATATCCAGTTGGGGTCTGTCATCGGGGAAGTTGACTGGAGTGGACAATCCAATCTCCAGGCACACTAGGGTTTACAGTAACTGTCTTGAGCTAGTTAAGGACCCATGTGGCAAATACTATGAGGGATGAATGGGAATAATTTTCGCCCATACCACTGGAGACTGTTTACCTTAGCATTGATGGGTGATGAAATACACATTTCATGATACGTTGTTCTTTGCTTGTCAGCAATCATCATAATGGCTGTTTTTGGCACTCACTGCATCTACTGTTGAAATGTGAGTCAATTATATCTAGTAAACAATAGAATATGTAGTTCATGCGGATGTAAGTTGGTGAAATACAAGGACCTGGCTTGCAACATGCCACTTATGTTTTCATAATGTGTGCACATAATAATGCATTCAGTAGCGCTGGGAATGGCACAAACTTCACTCTGCCTGGCAGTAATACAAACCATTGGTTGATTATGAGACCTATATCTCATGTTAATCCTGTTCCGCTTATAGAGTGGAGATTACGACTATGCCGGTTTGAGGTTTCATACATCAGAACGACAGTCCCGGAGCCAATATTGGGGACCACCCCTGTATGAGCCAGAGAAGATTCACACTAATGTATTTGTACTGACATTGGTAATTACAATAATAATGGTGCTACAAATCTGTACTATATAGTGCTACATTATCTAAAAATTTATGGGGGGGCCCACATTTATTAATATTCTAGGCAGCAGTTATTTTCGGACCGACAGAAGAGGGATGGGGAGAATATACAGGCAGTCCCCGACTTACACCGTTCCAACTTACATCTGTCCCCTAGTTACAAACAGAGACTTAGGAGGCGTGCTGGCATTTGTAGTTCCATAGCAGATAGTAGTTGTGGAACAGCAAGTCTCAGCACGCCACAGCAGCACATGAGGTGAAAAAAAGGTAAAAATCTTATTAACAGGGGCACAGCAGCAAAACAATTGTAAAAACCCTTCCCTGTACTACCCAAAACTAATAAAAAAAAACTTTTGTGCTGGAGGTTACATTTAATAAATCTACCTGTTCCGAGTTACATACAAATTCAACTTAAGAACAAACCTACAGTCCCTATCCCATTTGTAACCCGGGGACTGACTGTATACTGAGCTCACTCTACTGAAATGCGACTTTTCTGCAGAATTGTTAAGTGTGTGAAATGTAAATGATTGTGTGTAATGTATGTGAATGTGTGTGTAATGTGTAAGTATTGTGTATATGTTTGTGTAATGTATGTCAGAAAATTACTACAAGTATTTACAGTATTAATGGAACTAGGAATGTGTGCAGTACAATGGACCTTGTTACATTGGGTTTTATGGGGGGAAAACATTTAGGGCGACATGTCCCAACACGCCAACGCCAGCTATTTGGTCTATTTTGCGGCAAAACCACTTTTGACGCCATATTCTTGTTGCAACTGAACTATCATACACCAAAACTAGGCGCATTATACGCCGGGCACGACACTTTGTAATGCGCCTAAATATGGTGCGCTGTGCGCCCCGTCGTGCAATGCGCCTATTGAAGCGCATTACATATGTTAAGCGCCTCCGTCGGCAATGTCTGATAGCGCATTACATATACTACCATTATATGGACAAAATAGCTCAAGGAACCACGCTCACCTTATTAAGACACAGTACCCCCGGTGTTTTAAGATGTAATTTCTGACGGAGGCTGCCGGTCAGCATCCAGACTACTTGCTCGAGCACAACTCGAAGATCCAGCAGTAAAATAAAAAATTTCTTTATGTAACAAGGGCCGTGCTGGCCGAACGAAATGGCATTTAATGCTGTTAGTCTCTGTGAGTTTTTAATAATTACAATAAAAAAATTTGGATATTCTTACCTGCTGGATCTTCGGAGTTTGTCTCGAAGCAAAGTACACTCACGGCACTTTATTAGGTAACCTGTCCAACTGTCGTTAACTTAATTTCTAATCAGCCAATCACATGGCGGCAACTCATGCATTAGGCATTAGACATGGTCAAGACAATCTGCAGTTCAACGAGCATCAGTATGGGAAGAAAAGTGATTTGAGTGCCTTTGAAGTGCTGGTTGTTGGTGCCAGAAGGGCTGGTCTGAATATTTCGGAATGTGATCTCTGGATTTTCACGCACAACATCTCAGGGTTTACAGAGATGGTCCGAAAAAGAAAAAACATCCAGTGAGCGGCAGTCTGTGGGCGGAAATGCATTGATGCCAAGGTCAAAGGAAATGGCAGAAGGTTCGAGCTGATAGAAAGGCAACAGTGCTCAAATAGCCACCCGTTAACAAGGTGCAGAAGGAGCATCTCTGATCGACACAGTACGGCAACTTTGAGGCACGATGGGCTACAGCAGCAGAATGACCACACCGGGTGACCCCACTCCTTTTCAGCTAAGAACAGGAAACTGAGGCTCACAATTTGCCAAGATCATCGAAAATTGGACAGTAGAAGATTGGAAAAAAACTTTTGCTGGTCTGATGAGTCCTGATTTTCTGCTGCGACATTCGGATGGTTGAGTGTCATGAAATTTGGCGTCAACATACATGAAAGCAATGGATCCATCCTGCCTTTTATCACGGTTCAGCTGATTAGGTGGTGGTGTCATGGTGTGGGGAATTTTTTCTTGGCACTCTTTGGGCCCTTGGTACCAATTATGGCACGTTTGCAACACCCTTGTTGAATCTATGCCACGAAGAATTTGAGGCAGTGTTGAAGGCAAAAGGGGGTCCAACCCTGTTTACTGCATGGTGGTACCTAATTAAAGTGGCCGGTGGAGTGTATTGTACCATGATATGCAGTTCGCGAGTTGCTAAATGCGCCTTTTTTGACGCGAATCGCCTTTTAAGGCGCATTAAGTTTTCTATGCAAGGTATACCGGACGTCAGATTTTTGGAAGAATCGGACTTTCTAGCGCACTTTACACGGATTTAATGCGCCTAAAACTGGTGTGGAAATGCCACTTTTCTGACATCTCGCCCTTTAAGTTTTAGGTATGTGAACAAGGGACACTACACTTTTTTGCCTGGTGAAGAACTACAGTGAGGGGTGGGATACTTCATAAATGTCACGATGGTTCCCCAATGGATAAAATATAGCCCTAAAGATGCACATAACAGCTCAATTTAGAGAAAAAAAATCAAACAGTCATCCTATAGGATATTTCGACTGTGGAGTTGGTATGGTAATGAATAGCTGGAAAATACTCTAAGCAACGCAAGAGGAAAACGCTTTTGATGTCAAATTTCGTGCGTGACACATTGATGCCATTCATACGTGGTGGAAATGACCCTCTGTACATAAGTTTTCGTATTTTTCTTCTTACATACTCTATTATTATGCACGTCAAATGTCTTCTAAGTAGTTTTTGTGGGGTTTTTTTTTTTTAGCTTCCGTCTCTAATTATTACCCCTACAGGTGTGCACCTGGAAAGTGTCCACTTACTACCAGATTTTGAATGGAACGAAACAAAGACATACCTAGGAAGTGTTATGGATTTTACTCAGCCGCTGTGTCAGAAAATTAATCTAATAGATATCCAATATTGGAACCAAACCCAGGTTCTAAAATGTGTGCGACACTCCTGCTTTAGTGGGAAACAGTTTTCTTTTTGGTTCATGTCGTTCCTGCCCTCACAATGTTTGCGGTGTGTAGAAAGCATGCACGGAGAAGTACACAATGCCATCAGTTGTCTGAGAAGCTGAGTTTTGTAGTGGGTGGTAGGTAGGAATTACAAATCCGATCTGCTTGAGTTAACTCAAAACAAGGATTAGGGTTAAGTTCCAGAATCTGTTAATCTTTCTTTACAGAGGTAAACTTTATAGTGCTGCCATCCACCCTATGGTTTATAGTGAGTAGGAACAATGACCCAATTAAACTCCAGAGAGGAAAGGGGGGGGGGGCTTAATATAGCACAAGTTTGCTGATTGTTACCCAATACACAAGATTTCTTTCATTCTTAATTATTTGGCTTTGTGTCATAGATGCAGAGTATACAACATGACCATTCATTAACGTGTGTCCTAAATAAGCCACTGATTGCAGGAACGGCGGGTCGGCTTATTTGCTATCCTAATTGGCTGTTGGTATTTTTGGAGGACTGTCAACATTTTTACATCTGCTTAAAATTGTTAGGTTCGATTTTGATTACTTGCAAAGTCATGACATGTGGAAAAAACAATGATTGTCCAGTGCAGTGTCGGACTGGAATGCCCAGGGCCCACCAGTGGGATTTTATTTTGGGGAGCCCACCAGTGGAATTTCATTCTAGGGGCGCACCAGTGGAATTTCATTCTTGGGCCCACCAGTGAAATCTTATTCTGGGGGCCCACCAGTAGAGTTTCATTCTGGGGGCCCACCAGTAGAGTTTCATTCTGGAGGCCCACCAGTGAAATTTCATTCTGGGGTCCACCAGTAGAATTTTATTCTGGGGGCCCACCAGTAGAATTTTATTCTGGGGGCCCACCAGTAGAATTTCAATCTGGGGGTCCACCCGTAGAATTTCATTCTGGAGGTACACCCTACAGCTACTGTACATGCCTCCTTTACTTTACCTCTTGCATTTTGCTTCTTTCTCTTTGCCTTTCTGCCTCTCCCAAGGAGGTATATGCAGTTTTAAAAAAACCTCCAGATCTGCCATGTTCAGGGAGTTTCACCTGTGGGCCAGTCCGAGCCTGGTCAAGTGGTTTTGAAAAGATCTCCAGGTAAACCTACGAAACGGTTATAAGAGCCTATGGACATGTCCATATTATGGCTTTATTTTGTGATTTGGCTACCATAGAGGTACATAGAGTCCTAGTGTATCTCCATATGAATACAAAGCATGCTCCATTGGATTGCATATGTATACTGCTTTAAGAGAAGAATATGTTAGTATCTATGTCAATGCTTGGAGGTCCTGGGGCCCTACAATCTCTCTGCATGGTCATACATACCCCATACATGGATCTGTGCACTTTTTAGGAGACTCAAAGGGGTTAAACACAAGCCTCAAAGAGTTACATGCCAACAGCTCTGCATCATGTGCGATATTCACTTTAGGGGGTTTATGCAAATAAAATAAATATATGGGGTTAGGGAGTCCTATGCATTGCATGGGCCACTTCTTTCCAAGAATTAAAAGGTTATCTGATTGGTGAATGGACTGACATCAGAAGAATGCACTACGAATTAAAACTTTCCTTTTCAGACTTCCAACCACCCAAGATGTGCATTATATAATCCCCTAGACTATAAAGCCTTGCTGTGTGCTGTGGCTGTTTCAGACAAGAAAAAATAGCTAAGCCCTTCAGTAGGCTCATTAAAAATTGTGTGATAGAAAAAGCATTGTAAGAAGTTTGGAAATGACCCCGTACAGATTAACCTTTGCATGATGACACCAGTGATAGGCCTTTTAAACATTGGGATGATGGATAGACAGATGATGTGAGCAACGGATAGTGGTCATTTATACCTCTTGTCCAAATGACTGCGTTGTCCATGGATGAATCATTGTATCACACTGCTACTTCACCCATGGTCATCTTGGCAAGACATGATTATTAGTTTTTACCTACATACAAATGTATTTCTGTCACCCTTAGGGTGGTTTCACAAAGGTGTTTAAAAAAAATAAAAAATAAAGCCACAGCAGTTTTTTGGAGCCAAAGCCAGGAATGGATACAAAAGGAATGGGAAATATAGAGGAAGAACTTAGGGCATGTTCACACGACTTATTTGGACAAGGTTTTCAGAGCGTTTCCTGGTCCAAAACCACATCAAAACCTTGCCTGAAACACGCTTCTTCAGATAAGGTTTTAGAGGCGTTTGTTGGCGAGGTTTTGGATCAGGTTTTGGACGAGGTTTCACCCATACAAATTAATAGCCAGCACAAAAACCGCGCCAAAAACACGCTTCAAGAATTGACATGACCCTTCTTTCCAAAGAAGCGAGTAAAAACCTTGTCGTGTGTGAACTACAATAAGGTTTTACATAGGAATCAATTAAATGACTGGGGGCGTTTTGGAAGCATTTTGGACGAGGTTTTGGGCGAGGAACCAAAACCTCATTCAAATAAGCCGTGTGAACATGCCCTTATACTTCTCCTTCCCATTAAAACCACCTTTGACTTTGACTCGAAAAACTGAGTAGGGCTTTTTTCCAGAAACATATTCCATAGACCTACATATGCGGTGTATGATATGTATATACTGTATTGTACTGTGCTTTTACTATGACGGCACACCATGTGCTCCACAGTATAGTGGGCTAGCATGTCAAGGTAAGGGACTGCTATACCCTATCACAGTAGCTGGGCAACAGGAGTTGTAGTTTCCAAATCACCAACTTATAGAAGGAGGTACTGGCTTCAGCATAGGGCCAAGAAGAACCTGAGAGAGTGAACCAGGTGTGAACCAGATGTATTGGGCCACAATTCTAGTAAGTGGGGGCATAGATGGGTCAATTTAAGAATAGTGTTTGGTACCAGATAATAATTTGTGATAAAATTGCATGAGAAAAGCCATTAGTCGCTGGTGAGACAAAGACCCCTGAGCTTGTCAACAGTGGAACAGATCCGTGAGCTGGAAGAAGAGAACGTTACAGTGCCTTGGTGTGGAAGGTGCATGGAGCATCTCCTGAAGACTGTTCAGAGATCTTGGGATCAGGGAGTGTTGGAGAGATTTGAGGAGGTAAGCCACTGAGAAACCATCAATAAACTGGCTCAGAAGATTGGTTGTGGGGACAACAACCCTGTCGGACTAAGGCCCACATATAACAAAACTCTCTACGTCTAAAACTCACTTTGTTGCCCATAGCAACCAATCACATCGCCTCTTACATTACATAGAGTGTTCTGGAAAAATGAAAGGGGCACTCTGGTTGCTATGGGCAACAAAGTGAATTTTAGACCTAGACAGTTTTCATACATGTGGCCCAATATGCTTAAAGGGAGCCACACCTGTTGTAGTGTCAGGTCAGTGAGCCCTGTAGAGGACTGAAGCTGGGTCATTAGGGTTGTATAGGAACTCAGTCCCAAATTAGAGAGTGAGTGACCAGCAGTAAGTGACAGATTGGCTACCATATGGCCTGTGAAGTATCCTTTGCAGTCCTTATCAACCAGTGGACTGGTGGGACCAAGATACCAGAAGTGTTGATTCCCCCACCAGTCTCCTACCAATCTACAAAATAATTTACTGGAAAGTAAAACATTATTCTACTCTGGGAAATGGGCAGATGTTCAGCTTTGAGTGTCATATCATGCTTACTATATTTTAGGTTGTAGAGACAGAGTGTGCCATAATAGGACTCTGGTATCTGAGGTGGCCAAAAGGTCCCTTTGCTACATAAAAGCATTGTAAAGGTTACATGGTAAGTGGGAAATCCATTCAAGATTCTGCTTTGGAGTCTAGAAGCCTCCAGTTACGTGTTTGGCCACCACACACTTTCCATGATGACTTTTGTACCCATTCCCTACTCCCTTATTTGCTAAAAATGCACCGATTCTTGTCACACAATAGTAAAGGGAATGGGACCAAACAGGGCTGAACCCTCCTCTCTCCTACGATCCCATTTTAGCAGATTGGTGTGTTTCTACAGTATACATACAACCTTGGGGTCATTAATACATCAATAGATATGATGTGCATTCTAAAAGTCATGTTCTCTGACACATTGGCCCCATTTATGTTTTGCTGTACGTGAATCTATATAGAATCTGAGCTTAAAAACCCAATATAAAACATTAGCTTTTATTAAATACACTTGAAATACTTTACAAAAATGCAAAAAAAACCTCTTATTGATAATTATTCTAATAATATTTTACAACAACTAAACCTACTGAAATAGGTGGCGCAGTACAAGATATAGCATATATCGCTCTATGAAATAATTTACTTACGGTACCGATAATTCCTGAAGATTTCAAGTAATGGAGCAAAATCCTGGAGAAGAAAGAAATACTATCTAAAAAGGTCCAGATAAATCAGATATCCCTGCACCAACCCTATATCAGGCCCTAAAGATGGTACTTATGGGGTCATCGCCCTGATGAGGGCGGCCCCAATATTATATTTCTGACACTAAAGGTCACCCTACCATTCCCTACTTAGGACCACTAGGTATAGTATATCTCCTTAAATAATGAAGAAAACTCCAGACGCTTTTCCCTATACAAAAAGGTTCATCAGGGGAGTAAGGATAGTGAGTATTGTTACGCCATGATGATAGAGCGTCATCAAGGCATACCTATATACTGTGTATGTATGGAATGAGCCCAAATGCATCCACAAAACAAAAGTGGTGACTTGCTCATTGCCACGTCATCTACCTCACATTTCCATGAATACTGACCAAGCTGCAAAATTCCAGACTGCAGCCAAAGTGCATTCCTTCTGGAGTTCACACTGAGCTACGGCCGACTTTACCAACTTGTTAGAACCCCTTGTATAACAATATAGATCAACATGTTCCTGAATAAAGGAACAGAGCGTTCCCATGTCAATTCTTTCAGAGAATTCTTTACTCAGCAGGTTCATTAAGCTCAATGTGCTCAGTAATAGGCCGGGCTGGACCAGGTTAGTGGTTCATTGATTGCAGTCCATTTTCATAACCACTGACAGCTAGATCTACATTCACCACCCATATGAGATACTAACATTCAGAATTTTCCTATGAAATAACTAATGGAAAATTATATAATAACTTTTTTTTTTATAGTATTGAGAAGAAATGATGGCAGCAAAAACTAGTACAGTATATAACCAACAGGACCAATATGGGTACATATTATTTCCCATTGCTTATATAGCAATATTCCACGTAACTGTACAAAGATTGTTACAAATTACTCTCTATCCCCAGATCTAATTCCTCTATGACAGACTCGCCCACAACAGCCAATTTTTACAAGGAGGCAATTAAAGGGGTTTTCCAAGACACTTAAAATCCTCCCTACCACCTCCCCCTGTACTAAAATAGATAATGAACTCATATTTACCCTCCCATTACCCCATTTCCTGCTGTGCCAGAGCTCCTAGGTTGCTCACTGATGACATCACGTACATGGATCACATGATACTGAAAGCCAATCTCTGGCCTCAGCATGTGACCACAGAGGTCAGTGATTGGCTGCAGTATCATGTACGTGTGTACGTGAAGGAATCAGCGAGGGACAGGAGGCAGGATACTGGAGCCCTAGCAGAGCTGGAACAGTGATAATGGAAAAGGTTATTATGGGTTAAATGAGGCTGTCTCTTGTAGAAAACAGATTTTCAATGCCGTATTAGGGAACTCTAGATTAATTCAAAGGAGTCCTCAGGATTCTCACTTTAGCGGACATGGAGAGCAACTAGAAAGAGCATCTCCTGCTTTGGAAGACTCAGCGTGTCCATCCATTTCACGGAAATTCCATTGATTTTAATTGTAGCTCTGTAATGTTTCATTTCACCTGTGGTGGCGCTGTAAGACAAATGAGCACTTGTCCTATTCCCTCACAGACTATAACCAAAATGTTGGGGATTCCAGAAATACACATTTAGCTTCTTATAAAAAGGACACCCTCTGAAATATTACCTCTATAACATTTTTCAGTAATAATTTACTATTGTTTTGGTCTGACTACACAAAACTACGACAATTAACTCAGTATTCAGAGAGACCATCCTGGATTTCTTATTTATTTTCTGGTCTCTCTCTTACAGGGAAAATGCTGCTATTTGGATAAATGGTGGCGCTACACACTGGATATATATTTAAAATTTCTATAGGTATAAAAAAAATATATAAAGTTGTGCACTAAGTTTCTGAAATATGTGTTTTATTAGCAACCACTATCACAAAAATAAAATAAGGCGATAAAGGCTACGCGTTTCGTACGTGTGCATAATACACTTCTTTCTTTTCTGGATATCTACATGGAAGTATCTGCTAACAGGTACATTTTTGCATGTAGCTTTATATTAATTACTGAGCATTAATCAGTGCAGAAGCTTAGAGATGTGCGGCGGGCACATCTGTATGTGCTCTGCTCTGGTGGGCACCTAAGTTTAAGCACTGTTGCACCATGCACATTTGTCTAGGCAGGCCCATCTATCTACAGGCTGCTGGCACAGGCACATTTCTATAGACGCTCCTTGTCTTGCACATTTGTATGAACAATGTCATAGCAGTAATTACTATATGGCACTACTATGTAATTAAGACTGTCTTATGGTTGTGGCTGCTAAATCTGTTTGGCAAGTACTTATTGAAAGTTATTGGTTCCTCTCCTCAAGGAGAGATTTTCCCTTTCAAAGCCACTCTTCCCTTCACCACCAACCCTTAAGTTCTACATGCACTGTGAGAGGCAAATACCCCAAACAGTGTCTGTAGTTGGATTAAACGGGTTTGGCTTAAACCCCCTTTCATTTGTAGGTTTCCCGAGCAAATGTAAACTGGGGAAAACTACACCCAAATAGAGGGCGTTTGGAGCCCCTCATTCTTTTCCCATAAGCCTTTGCTTTAGCAAAACATCAGTGAGGTTGAATGGTGAGAAACCCTCACACCGACCAATTTATTGGTTCCCCCCTCAAGGGGGATTTTTCCCCTTTTTTGGGGCAAGTATTAGTAAAAAATTTTTAAAAAAACCTAGAATTCAAATTCAAATAACAGTGGAAAATATGGGCTAAAGGAAAATATCAAAAAGGGACATGGAATTTTTGGGAAATGCATTAAGCTAACTAGGATACCTGAAAAAAATTTAGGTTCTTAGTTCAGCTTTAAACCACCCCCCAAATTTTACCCGGGGCCTCATTTCAGGTGGGTCCTACGCTTTTTTTTTCCTCTCTATTGGGTCCCCCGTGACGATACTTTTAGGGGGCGAAGATCCCCGCTTCAAAACACCGCATGATTTAAAACGGGAAGGGGTGGGGGTGGGGAAAAACCAAAAAAGGGGGCCGCCACTCCCCCTCATATAACAAAAAAAAACACTTTGGGTTTTGCACATCAAAGAATTTGTTTGAAAAAAAAAAAGCAACCCGGTGTGGAGCAATACTATAGACATTCAAATTTTAAATAACAGTGGACACTATGGCTAAGGAACGACAAAAAGGACATAGGAAATTTGGAAAATTTGGGATCTTCGCCCCTGAAGTATGCAGGGGCTGAACAGGACCCAATAGAGAGGTAACAATTTGCGTAAGGACCCACCTGTCTGAGGTCCCGGTGAAGTTGCGGGAGGTGGGTAAGCATTTTTGCCAAAGTGTGAACTAAGAACTCAAATTTTTTCATGTATCCTAGTTAGCAGTAGTGCCTATTTCCAATTTTATTGTCCTTTTTGATAGTTTCTTTAAGAGAAGTTTCATTCTAATATTTTATTTTATCATAAATCTACACAATCTATTTTATATTTATTACATTCTAAAACCTACTCTTTTGAATACATATATATACTTTTTTATATCACTACCACTAACCATATCCAAAAAACACTCCTATAAACACCCCTCTTACCTCACTTCTCATACACTCAATAATAACCACATACACAATCCTCTACTTCACCCTACAACCAACCCTCCCCCATAACAAACAAATCACCACATACCCTTCAATTCTCACCAAATCTATTTCTAAAAACACCCCCCAATTAACTTACCCAACTTTCAAATCCCCAACAACTAAACTTATCAACCAACTTCCATCACCTAACCACCTAAAAACTTATTCCTCTCATCTTTATATACTCCTAATAAAAAAAACCCCAAAAAACAAAAAATAACCCCCCCCCCCCACATTTATAATAATAAAACATTTTTTTTTTTTTTTTTTTTTTTAATTTTTTTTTTTTTTTTTCCAATTTTTATCCATGGCTTTTAATATGGCGAGGGAGCTTGGTTTGGTCTTCATACAGATGTTGTGTTTTAGTATGACACGCACATGACTGCCGCCGCTCTTAGAATCGCTTCACTAGAAAATGCCCTGGGCACTGATGGGGGCAAAACTGCCCAAAAAACAGAAGCAGGAACGTAGCCTGATAAAGTCATGGCAGCCAAAAGTGGGAAAAAAACACTGTGAGTCAGTTGGTCAACTTTAGTGGACAGAGTGTGGAGGTGACGGCGGCAGCCACAAGCAGCATGAGTCAGAACAGTGGGCACAATGTCATTCTGGAAGTGGCAAAACGTTCCTGCCGCAGAGTGCAAATGCACTCAGTGTGGAGGTCAGGTGGCTGCTTGCATGAGGTCAGGCAGTGGCACAATGACTAAATTCTGTCTGGCAAAAAAGGAGTAGGCCAAGAGTGGTACAAAGACCACGTGGAGGGCACGGCAGGAGCAACAGCAGCAGCATTGGTCAGTCGTGGCTCAATGACACAGTTGCGGGCACGGCAGCAGCCACATCAGCAGCATGAGGGTCAGACAGTGGCACAATGACAAATTCTGGAGGTGGCAAAACAGGAGTAAGCCACTGTGTGGAGGGCCGGCATGGCAGAGGCAGCAGCATGTGGTCAGGACAGTGGCACTATGACACAGTGTGGAGGGCACGACAGGAGTCACAGCAGCAGCATGAGGTCAGAGAGAGGCACAATGACATTCTGCAGGTGGCAAAATAGTATTAGGCCACAGAGCGCCACAATGACTGAGAGCGGAGGTCACGGGGCGGCAGAGCTTTGAGGTCAGGCAGTGGCACCATGTCAGAGTGTGGAGGTGTTGACAGGAGCAACAGCATGAGGTCAGAGATTGGGCACAATGACTTCTGGAGGTGGCAAAACAGTATCCAGCCAGGCAGAGTGGCACAATGGACACAGTGTGGATGTCACGGCACAGCAACAGCAGCAGCAGCGATGAGACACATAGAGGGCACAATGATAGGAGTGTTGAGGTGGGTTGCTATATACCGTCCTGGTAAAGTCGGTGGTAGGCAGATGGAGAAACTATCAGCAGATGTGTGCATAGGCGGGTGGCGCTTCAGAATAGTGGCTGAGGCAGGTAGTTTGAACCCCAGACTGACGCCTAAGGGCATTGGTATTTGTGTGGAAATTCCTGGCCGATCCAAGCCTGATTCATCTTGACGCAAAGGTCAGTCGGTTCAACATTTTCCCGTGGTCAAGCGGGTTCTCGTTGGGGTAACAGGTTGGACCCGCCGCACTGATCACACGTCCTAATGATTGGACACACTACTGGTCCGGGAGAGATGCTTCTCCACTGCAACTGGCAAGTTCGGCCACACTTCAGTTTGGCTTGCCCAGTAGTCCAGCGGATATTCTAACCAGGGGTGGCAGAGTGCTGTCCAAGAGGCCACCAACCTGTTGGTTCAGGGTAATGGCTCCATGTCCTGCTGCTGCTGTGCTGGTTTGACTGCCTCCTCACTAGGGGGTGAAGGAAGTGCTTCATTAGTGACTCCTGACTTTGGTTCTGCTGTTGGAGCTAGGTACTGCTCCTACCCCCCACCTTCCCCCAGCAGCCGCGCTGTGTACGTGAGCGCTGAGGGAACCCCCGGTCAGACTGTCAGAGGGAGGGTCGATGCGCAATAGCAGCGGCCAACTTGGATTACGGTGGATTTCCTATAGTATTTGAGTTTGTCTTCCCTTCAATAGCTGGGTAAAGGCTCCATTTTGGACGGTGCGAGGTTCAATAGGGTGGTGTGCCAGAATGTCATCACTCTGCGGATGCTGGGACTTTCGGCTGTCACTTGCCAGGCAAATAATGCATGCTGCGGGAAATCTGAGCATGTGACTCTGAGGGGTCCCTGCCTCCATTTCCAACTGTATTACTGCCAGCGGTGCTTGGGAGTCATCTGCCTCGTCTTCCTCATCACCCATAACTCCTCCAGTGCTCCTGACTCCTCCTCTCTTGTCACCTGGTAGAAAATCCACTCATTTCACCAGACAATGCTTTGCTCCAATGTCCTCCTCCTCCTTTCTCCTCCATTTCTGTCCCACCGGACTCTTGTGGCCACGAGATGTAGTCGCCACATCTCTCAGTCCTGCCAGACAGATTTTTCAGCATCTGTTCCAGGACATGAAGCAGGTAGGGAATGGACGTTATCATCCGTAAGTCCTGACGGACTGACAAATAACGTGGCCTCCTCGAATGGCCTCAACAAACGGCAGGTGTCAACGCATGAGCTGCCTCTGGCTGACATCAATAGTTACACAGGGGAGTACTTCTCTGTCTGCCTGGATCATCAAAAAATTCCCCCATAATGGCTTTCTCTGTTCATACAGTCGGTTCAAACTTGTGCAGGTCTGGAATTCCAGCGGGTGGAACATTCGCATATCAGAGGTGTTGGGGGAGGCCGTTCTGCCGATGCACTCGAGGAGGTGTTCCTGGCTTTTGTACGAATGGATAAAGTGCATTGCACAGTTCCTGGCCATTTCAGAATGTTCTGAAGATCGGTTGGAAGACTTCAGGAACCTTTTTACAACAGATGAACACGTGAGCAATTGCAGGGCGCATGGACCTCCTTACTCGGTGCAAGCGCGGACACCTTTGTTCCCATTGTCCGTTCACCCATGGTTCGATTTGCTGTTGGAGCGGAGAAAGCCACACATCGATTTCTTGTGATGAGCGGAGCAGTTCCTCCCTGTGTGACTTCGTTCGCCGAGGCAAGTAGGTGTAGAACTGCGTGACACGCTGTGCCTTCACATGTGGTATGATGGTGCAGTACTTGTGGAGGCTGGAGATGGTGGTGGTGGTGGAGGAGGAGGGGCGGACGATTGGCGCAGGAGAGCAGTTTGGACACGTGGGAGAGAAAGCGGCGTCTCCTGTCCATGTTGTTGGCTGTGCCTGGGCAGGAAGCACATTTCACCCAGTGGCCTGTAAAGGAATGTACTGGCCCTGACGTAGTTACAGTCCAGACGTCCGCGCTGCCGTGTACCTTTGGAACAAACGATAAGGCTCAAGGACTGACCCACTTCTGTTCTACATTATTTATGAAGTGGTACTGCCTTTTGGAAAGAAAATTACGGCTTGGAACTCTCCATCTCGGCTCGGCACAAAGCCATTAGTTCTCTGAAGGTGCAGGAGTCCACCATTTGAAAGGGAGGGACTGCAGTACCAACAACTTGGACAGGAGTCACGGTCAGCAGCTGCACCTTAGGATGGTTGTTTTATTTTGTATTTTTTTTTAACCCCCAAATTTTTTTTTTTTTTTTTTTTTTTTTTTATTAATTCAGACGCTTTCTGTTTGTCACTTTACAATCGCCTCTTGAACGACTGTGGCGCCATGAGTAGCGAGGAGAAGGGATCGGACCGGGAGAGGATGTCAAAGAGAAACAGCTGCCTTATGCAGAGGTGGTGGAGCATTGACTGTCTTATATGGCATGCGTGACACTGGCAGCTGCTGCTGCTGCAGAGGCAGGATGGACCACAACATCTGAGCACGTTTCTCCCAGGGCCACCGGATGGTGTCGCTGCATGTGTTGACGCTGGGACCGTTGTGCCAACGTTAGATCCCTGGCTCACGCTTCACTTGCTGCCCACAGATTCTCCATTATATCCCATTTTTCGCTACTCCGGTGTTTAGACAAAGAACTGCCACACCGCCGAGTAGGTGTTTTTACCGCCAACGCTCCGCATTGTGACTACTGCCGCCGCTGACTCGCTGAGCCACTGAGCATCTACTGTCTTGGACATGAGAAGAGGGTTTTCTACCGCTTGGCCGCTTGGCTCCCGACCTCACCTGCTGCTACCCTGCTGATCACGGCCACTCAACCCACTTGCTGGCTGCGCGCTGCTGACGCGCAAGCTGACGCCCTCTTCTCCTGACGATGCTGAAGCCCTTGCTTCACCGGCTCCCAAAGTGCGGTCGGCTCATCATCATCTATTTTGTGTTTCATCGTCATTCTGTCCTCATCACCGGTCTAGTAAGCCGAGGTGACTTACACCACCTGACCCTCCCTTGGCCCACTCTCCACATCTATACTTTGCAGGCCTATGCTGGCAAGGAAGCTGGGGATATTGGCGCCCATTTTTCGCATGCCAAGTAGCTGTGACTGCCCTCCTCAAATTGTTCTCTCGCATTTATAGTGGCGCTGAGCCAGACACATAGTAGATCCTCGGCTGAGGGAACTGGAGGGTAGAGGCGGGCTGAGGACATGTGAGGGCGATGTCCCGCTCCGGCCTGCCATAACTAAGTGTTGTGTCGAGGTTCCCACCGACTTTGGCGGGGGGTTGTCAGATGGTCATCGGGAGGAAGAGGATGACCTAGTCATACCAAATCAAACCCTTGGGTTGCTGAACCAACACACGGCCGCTAGATGTCAGAAGCATTGTGGCCTCACCGAGTGTACACTGGCTGCGTCGTCCCTTGCTGTGCTGCGACTGGGGCCCGTTTCAGAGAATGTTTGTGCCCTGGCCACTCGGCAGTTGCAGAGCCTGCACCTCTCTGTCTGACCTTACTGTTTGTTCTAAAAAATGTACAGACACTGTTTGACTGAGCTATCTGCTATATGATAAAATACACCCTGTTTTTGACTACAAATGAACCCAGTAAACCAAGTTGGGTACTTGGATATAATTGCGCTCACAAATGGCCAGGAAAAATTGTACTTTGTATGTGGTCGTTTACAAGCACTGTGTGTTTTACTTAATGTAAAAGCAACAAACTGGCTTAATTAACTTCGCTTGTGAATTATGCTACAAGAAAAATGTTTATATTTCGGTGTTGAAAAAGACGGTTTATTTTTGTCAGCACAGCAGCAAATACAAGATTAATTATCCCCTGGATGTAAATTGCGCAATAGATTTGAGCACCACAAAACTTGTAGCTTTGTGCGTGTTACATGGCGTATTTTCTACGCCACCACAACATGAGATAAAATTGTAAAATAACCTTTGCTTGTGAATTAGGCTATCCAAAAAAAAAAATATATATATTTGGCGTTGAAAAGACGGTTTATTTTTGTCAGCACAGCAGCAAAACAACGCTTATTTAACCAAGGATGTAAATTGCGCAATAGAATTGAGCCACAACAAACTAGTTGCTTGTAGGGTGTTTTCATGGTGTATTTTCTACGCCACACATCAAGAGATTAAAATTGTATTAACCTTTCTGTGAATGTAGGTCTACCAAAAATAAAATATTATATTTGGCGTTGAAAAGACGTGTTTATTTTTGTCAGCACACAGCAAAACATACGCTTAATCGAACCCTTGGATTGTAAATTGCGCAATAGAATGACCACCACAATCTAGGTTCTTGCTTTGTAGCGTGTTAAATGGTGTATTTCTACGCCTCACAACAAGAGATAACGTGTAATTTACCTTTGCTTGTGGTGAAAAAAAAATTTAGGCTACCAAAAATATTTATATATTTGGCGTGAAAAAGACGGTTTTTTTTTGTCAGCACACCAAGCAAAACAACGCTTATACTTTACCCTGGATGTAAATTGCGTCATAGAAACTTGAGCCACCACAAAACTTGTAGCTTTGTAGCGTCGTTTCAATGGCGTATTTTCTACGCCTACACAAGAGATAAATTTGTAATTAACTTGCTTGTGAATTAGGCTACCAAAAAAACAATATATATTTTTTGGCGTTGAAAAAGACGGTTTATTTTTGTCAGCTCACCAGCAAAACAAGCGCTTAATTAACCCCTGGATGTAAATTGCGCAATAGAATTGCAGCAAGCCAAAAATGATGTGGTATTTGATTGTTAAACGTGTTTCTTTTAAATGTATACAACAGGGAACGGCTTAGATCCAACTTGGATATGGAATGTATAGGAGCTGCAGTGGTAGCACACTGGGATTTCTCAGATCTAAAACACCAAAAAATCAGAAAATTGGAACATTCAGAGAACAGTCTCTGAGACAAGCTGAGACCACCCACAAAATATTTTGCTGTGTAATATTAGTTCTTAAGAAAGCGCTCTCACCCGCAAGCAGCACCTTCCCTGTCAGTACGTGAGAGGAGTGTGAGCTCCAGCGGCGCGCTCGGTTTTTATATAGTGCGGTGACGTCACAGAATCCCCCCGGTTTCTCTGATTGGCTTCATCTCTGCACATGTCATGAAAGGCTATGCCCTTCTTCCTCCCAGAGTGCTTTGCCCCATGTAGCGCCATGTGCTCGCAGCCATTTTATCAATGAAAAGCACACTTCGTTCACCCGAAGTACCCCAAAGTTCGATTTCGTTACGAACCGAAGTTTTCCTGAAATTCTAAACGAATTCCACTTCGTTAGAATCGATTCGCCCATCTCTAGAGCTCATACAACGTGTATTTCCTGTGGTCTTGTTTTTACTGTAAAAAAAAATCCAGAACGCGGTCATTTTTTGATCATATTCTATGCAGAAAACCAATGGAAATTCACTATTAATGTCAATGGGGTTGGCTAAAAATCTCGTCTTAAATGCACCTGAAACATTTGTATGTGGTTTTTAATGTGGATCCACATCCGAAACCAATAGCAATGAATGGGACTCGATTTGAATGCAACAAGCACGTGAAATAAGTGGTTTTCAATGGCAGAATCTGACAAGTGAATTTTACTTCTTTTGTGAACAAGATACAACAAGGTTCAAACAAGATGGAGGGTGGCCAGCTCGTCTCTTGTGGCCTAGTAGCCTTCACTGTTGGTGTTCCAGTGCACCAGGAAGCCTAGATAGAATGATATTCATATCACTTTTCTCTACATAAGCTTTTATAAGCTTATTCACACCTTTGAGGTTCTCCAGGATGGGTGTAAGGGACCGGTGAGGGGTGCACAAGAATGTGAGGGGCGCCGGTCCCAACCCCTGTCCCTGCCTCTTGGGTTACCCGACTCCTTACTAGGTCAGCCCCAACCAGAAGACTGAGCACTACTCTGAGCAAAGTGAGACACAAGACGCAGACAAACAAACCGGGAGAGTTAGATAAGCAAGGTCGGCAACGAACGGTAACCCAGTACAAAATCAGGTAACAGAGGATAAACAAGAGTCCAAGCCAAGGTCAAAAAACACAGAAGAATCCAGCAGAAAACAGGTGAACTATAGGCAGAGGAGAACCATATAGCAGGAAAGGCAGAGAGGAAGCCGAGTCCATATATAGGGAACAGGAGAAGGTAGAACAGAGGTGATCGGGGAATAGGACTGTCAATCAAAAAGGAACCAAGTTAACTAAACAAGTGCTGGAAGATTCCTGGCCATGGTCGTTGGCCAGGAATCAATTAAGCATACAGAGCTGAAAGAGAGTTCACACTAGGAACACAAATACGAAGCACTATGTCATGAACCACGGCTCTCGTCACAGCGGCCGTGGCCGGTGACTAGAGCTCAAAGCTGGATATCTGTCGGGCACGATCATGACAATGGGTAATATACAAGAACTTCAGAGTTAGCCTCTCACAAGATGGAGATGGCTGATAACAAGAAACAATAGACTGCATTCAACTTCTCATTGAATGTATGTTGGTATTTTAGGTCACCCAGCCTGGCACCTCGCCCTGGCAGAGATTCAGTTCTATCATGTTTACTTTGACTTGTTGTTTTCTTTCGCCTTTGAATCTCGGCCCAACTTTCCTATTATGTTTAATGGCATTTGAAAATGTCAGACCATACACCTGCTGGTGTAGGATCCTGTGAAGGGTATATCACTGTGTATTGTGTAGAGTCGATTGAGCGCACTTTTTTTTTTCCCTAAAAATGTTACATTTAAAGGGTTGTCTCACTACATTGATTCATTTACCTCAGTCCTGTTTTCTTGGTTTCATTTTGAATTCAGGGGCGTGTTTACTGGCTTCTACTAGGCTGCAGTAGAAGCCAGGTCTGTAGCTATAGCAACCAGTGCTGGCAGCCTATCAGGAGTGATCAAACAGGTCTGTAGCTATAGCAACCTGAGGAGCTGATGCAGCCCATACAAGAGGGGATATCTAGGAATAGGTAGGACACTGTTAATGGACACATATTGCAAACTGACTTGATTTTGCAAGATCTTTAACATAAAAAAGCAGCAATCCTTGTAGTGAGACAACCCTTTTAAAGGAACCTTAAAGTGTCATTAGATAAAAATCAAACATATGTGTTTGCTTTGTGCCTCTGGGAAAGGTTGTAGAAAGTGCTGCTGTTAAATGTTTGACAGGAAAAGTCTTTATTATAGTAGGTAAATACTAAAATGATGGTCAATGTATTATATTTTGGGGGGTCTCATTGAGTCTTTCAACTACTTCGGCAGACAGGAGCACAGAGATACTCTGTAAGGGTCCGTCCACATGGCAAGGATTTTCAGTCAGGTTTTCAGGCAGTTTTCGGATGTGAAAACCAACCGTCAACCCTCCCCGTAGACGTCAATAGAAAATCCGCCCAGTAGTCTACACTGCACTGTTTTCTATTAGGCGGATTTCCACACCACCAGCGTTGCGAAAAACTCAGAACATTCACAATCTTCTGTACGGCTTTCGTGCGGAATGTGAGCTATTAAATGATTAAGGGGGATGGACGAATCCACAAACTGCAGACAGAATAGTCCTCCAAAACCATTGAAAAGATGTTCAAATACCGGCATTTTACACTTGCCGTGTGGCCGTAGCTTAAATGTGTATAAAAAACCTTTCCTGTTCAAAATAGGAAAAAAGTGTCTGTGTCGCCATGGTAACAGACTACAAACAATCCCTATGTAGATCCTGCAGTCACACTCTCTTCCATCTGACTCCTATATTTAATTAACCTACCAACTACAGCTAAAAATACAAGTATTCATTTAGCAAAATGCTAAGAAAATACAGCATTTTGGGGCCCTGTTCAGATGGTGTTGAAGCCTTGTACCTGGCGTATCATTCAGCAAAGCATAAGCATCTCTGTAGGCCCCCATTTATCAGAGTCCTTTTGGCTTGATAAGTGTTGTTGTACCTTTTCTTTAACTGTTTAAAACAGTGCAGCAGACTCCAATAAAGAGGGCCACCACAGAAGAGGTTGCTGTTTTTTATACAGTTGGGAGTCAAAGCAGGACGCATGTCATTGTATACCTCCTCTCCATCAGAAGTATACATCAAAATATCTTTGTGATGTATACCTCTAATAAAAGGCTTGAACGAAGTCTGAGCAGATCTTTAATCAGTGTCAGACCAGGGTAATCTAGGGCACACCAGTGGAATGAATGCGTGGGGTCCACCAGTGGAGTTGATTACAGGGCCCACCAGTGGAGTGGATTACAGGTTCCACCAGTGGAATGAATTCTTGGGTCCCACCAGTGGAGTTGATTACAGGGCCCACCAATGGAATTCTTGGGGCCCACCAGTGGAATGAATTCTTGGGGCCCACCAGTGGAATGGATTCTTGGGGTCCACCAGTGGAATGGATTCTTGGAGCCCACCAGTGGAGATGATTACGGGGCCCACCATTGGAATGGATTCTTGGAGCCCACCATTGGAGCTGATTTCGGGGTACACCGGTGGAATGAATTCTTTGGGTCCACCAGTGGAATGAATTCTTGGGGTCCACCAGTGGAGTTGATTACAGGGCCCACCAGTGGAACTTATTCTTGGGTCAACCTGTGGAGTTAATTACTGGGCCCACAAGTGGAATGGATTCTTGGGGTCTACCAGTGGAGTTGATTACAGGGCCCACCAGTGGAGTGGATTACAGGGCCCACCAGTGGAATGAATTCTTGGGTCCCACCAGTGGAGTTGATTACAGGGCCCACCAATGGAATTCTTGGGGCCCACCAGTGGAATGAATTCTTGGGGCCCACCAGTGGAATGAATTCTTGGGGCCAGCAGTGGAATGGATTCTTGGGGTCCACCAGTGGAATGAATTCTTGGAGCCCACCAGTGGAGCTGATTACGGGGCCACCAGTGGAATGAATTCTTGGAGCCCACCAGTGGAGCTGATTACAGGGTCCACCGGTGGAATGAATTCTTAGGGTCCACCAGTGGAATGAATTCTTGGGGTCCACCAGTGGAGTTGATTACAGGGCCCACCAGTGGAACTTATTCTTGGGTCCACCAGTGGAGTTGATTACAGGGCCCACAAGTGGAATGGATTCTTGGGGTCCACCAGTGGAATGGATTCTTGGGGTCCACCAGTGGAGTTGATTCCAGGGCCCACCAGTGGAACTTATTATTGGATCCACCAATGGAGTTGATTACAGGACCCACCAGTGGAATTAATTCTTGGGTCCACCAGTGGAAAGGATTCTTGGGGTCCACCAGTGGAATGAATTCTTGGTGTCCACCAGTGGAATTAATTCTTGGAGTCCACCAGTGGAGCTGATTACAGGGTCCACCAGTGGAGTGGATTACAGGGCCCAAAAATGGAACTTATTCTTGGGGCCACCAGTGGAGTTGATTACAGGGCCCAATAGTGGAACGGATTACAGGGCCCACCAGTGGATTTGATTACAGGGCCCACCAGTGGAGATGATTCTGGAGGACTACCCTACAGCTACTGTACATGCCTCTTACACTCTGCCTCTTGCTTTTTGTCTCTCTCACTCTAGCTTTCTGTCCCTCCCAAAGAGGTTAATGCAATTTAAAAGAAACTCCTGGTCTGCCATGCTCAGGGGCCCACCAGGGTTTTTCCCTGCTCCCCTGTGGACCAGACTGAGATGACCTTTAGTTATTTCTCCTTTTTTTGACTACAAAAGCCAAAAAATAACCATATAATTACATTCAGGCGGTGCAACTGTGTGTTATTATTAATCTCCAAAGGTACAGTGTACATAACTCATTTGGTGGGCACAGCATATGTTCTGTGGCAGAGCAACTATAGGTTGTTGCATGGTGCTTCCACTAGTTAGCATACATCAGGAGAACTGCTAGAAACGTTCCACCAAGGGCCTGGTCTCGGTGGGGGAAGCCAGGTGGTGTCAGTCAGCAACATTAGGTTGCTGACACTCGTATGTAGTACGTCTGATGTCCAACCAGTTCATATTAATTTTAGGGGGCATAGTGTATTAGAATTCATTTCGGGGGTTCCGTGTATATTATTGTTTACTCCTGTATTATTCATTTCTACAGTAATGGGAGCAGTGCAAAATTATTATTTATATCATTATATAATTTTTATATTATTATATATATTATTTATATATATTATTTTTGTCAAGTAAGTAACCCTTTTTTTTACACCGCGTGCCTCGGCTTTTGTGTTACCAATTGGTGTTACGTCGAAAATGATCTCAAGTAAACAACTAAAGGGTAACTCTAATCAAAAAATGGCATTGTATAATCATCTAGTAAGCTTGGCGGTACCATTCAAGAGGGTGTATCCCTGCACTGACCGACTGTCTGCACCGAATGGACACCGTCAGACTGTGAAGGGATACACCCTCTTGAATGGTACCGCCCAGCTGACTAGATGATTATACAATGCCATTTTTTGATTAGTTACCCTTTAGTTGTTTACTTGAGATCATTTTTGACGTAACTAATGACACGATCAGTTAGTTGAACTTTACCTATAAACACTTACAAAAAGAGATTTGAATTAGACTTAGAGCAACATGTGAAAATATTGCAGCTTCCAGGCTATCGCTGTATCAATATGCAAATAGGGTTATTATAAATTCAATCTCATTGAAATAGAAATGAAACAGCAACACAATTTCTTCAGCACGGTTCACTAACCCCGTTCACACTTAGTTACTGATGCTCGGCGGGAGGCTGCTTGTGCCAGCTCCAGTCAGCCCTTGATGATTATGGAGGATTTAATTATAATTGAAAAAGCAAAAAAAAAAAAAAAAAAATCTAATCCAAAAATCAATTCTGCATAGAATTTAATAATATATGGCGATTTAAATGATATATCATGTAAAGTAAAATGGGTGAATTAGGAGCAATGTGTCACCAAGGAGAGAGAAGTACTTTATGGTCAGTTACTTTCTTCAAGGGAACGTCCATTGTGATCAGAATATTAGCGGCAATAATTGCTAGTCAGCGCAATGTTATATAATTGCCGACCGCATGGGATGAGCAATTTCAGATCGTTTGTTGATTGATTTTTTTTTTTTTTTGACATATAGTATTCATGGAGAAAAAGACGCCATAGCAAATAATTATCTCTATTATCGTACAACTCATTTGCATTGATATTTAGACTGATGAAAGTGGATTCTTACAATTGTAATAACTGTCCTGTTGAGAGCTGCTAGAAAACACCCCACACGGACAACATAGTACTAGACGTAGATCCAGATTGTACGGAGCTGGGGAAGGCACCCATGGAAGTCTATGTGACCCTGCTGTTCCTTTCTATGGCCCTATGTTGCTCTCCTTGAAGGCCTTCAATTTCATATGGGCCCAATGAAAAGGACTCTAGTGTGTGTCTGAAAAGGGGTCAAGTACTTATGTGTGTGATGTCCATCTGTGTACAGCTCAACAGAATATGTTGGCGATATGCAGGCAAAATATATCACAGAATTATTACTACCTTGAGGATAGACTAACCTCATCACAGAAAGAAAAACAACCCCCGTGGAACACAGATATATTTTATTGTAATTAAAGGGGTCACTACATTGATTCCTCTCACCTCAGTCCTGTTTTCTTGGTTTCATTCTGAATTCAGGGGCGTGTTTACTGGCTTCTACTAGGCTGCAGTAGAAGCCAGGTCTGTAGCTATAGCGACCAGTGCTGGCAGCCTATCAGGAGAGATCAAACAGGTCTGTAGCTATAGCGACCTGAGGAGCTGATGCAGCCCATACAAGAGGGGATATCTAGGAATAGGTAGGACACTGATAATGGACACATATTGCAAAGTGAGTTGTTTTTTGCAAGATCTTTAACATAAAAAGCAGCAATCCTTGTAGTGAGACAACCCCTTTAATTAAAATATAAATACCCCTTATATATACACCCTTTATAGTATATGAAAGCAACAAGGCAAAAAAAAAAACTATTAAATGGAGAAAAACCAGTTCAGACGCATCATATGACACGGGCTTTTTAATCAGATCAGGTTTGCAGTTAGAGCCTTCTAACCCTGAAGTGTGGAGGTCTGAACAGACACCAAGAGAGGTAGCATGTAGAGTAGGTTCCCACCTGAAATTGGGGTCACCTTGCTGCGGTAGGTGGGCTTTCACAGTTTTGATCAAAAATGTACACTAAGAACCCCAAGTTTTTTCATATATTTCATAGTAGCAGAAATGCTTTTTCAAAAAATTCTTGTGTCCTCTTTGACTGTTTTTTAGTGCCTTAGTGTGCTACTGATGTTGTATTGTTTTTGCATCATATGATGGCGCATGAGATGGAAAGACACAACCAAGGCTGTCGTCAATAATTTCGGGGCCCCATACAGCCGAGTCATCTGGGCCCTCTGCACATTACCAGTTTGTATGCTGCACCATATCAATAAGACCCCCCTTATTTTGTTTACATTTGATCATGGCTCCTACCAGCCGTATCCCCACCACTGCCCTGATGGTGGCCCTGGCCACTAAAGATGTAGACAGTATTCTACATGTGAAAATATTTGAGTCGTCACAATGCCCACATAACAGAAAAACTGTTAAAATAAGGAGACCACACTCTGGAACATGGACTCTGCTGCTTGGTGAAAAAGTTGTAGTCTGTAATAAAATGTATTATTCTATGCACATGAAAGACGGTGTGCCGTGCATGCTTACTTGCATAACAAAGAAGAAAAAAAAGGGAAAGGAAAAAAAAAGACTTCCATTCCCCCCACCCCCCACTTAAAAAAGGGGTTGTCCATACAGGGATTGTTTTTTTTATTTAAAAGATCTTGCAAAAACAATCACTTTGTTATTGCTTTAACAGTGTCCTACTATTCCTGATGTTCCTATTGTAGGGGCTGCATCAGCCCTCAGGTGCTTAGCTACGACCTGTTTGATCTCTCCTGTGGGGCCCAGCAGGGTTGCTATAGCTCAGACCGGTTTACTGCGCCTGTGGAAGCCAGTAAACCACCCCTTTAAAGGGAAACCAAAAAAAACGGATTGAGGGTGAGGGGAATCAATTTATGGGACCCCCCTTTTTAAAAAAAAACGGAACCATATCAAAGGGATGTGTTAAAGGGGGTTCATGAAGCAAAAACTGGATCAGCCTTATTGCTATAGCGGTTTACCATTTTCAACTTTTTTTCAACCAATGTTTCATTAAAAGAGTGTTTGTTGCTCTGGAAGGCTCCAAGGCTATGTTCACACGGCGCAATTGCGACACATACAGTACGCTCCGGGTGATTTAGGAGTCGCGCTGATCAGTGTGTACTCCCGATGCACGGGGGGGGGCCATAAAGCATTCTCAGGCGCATTTTTCACCATGAGTTATTTACATTTACTTGTCCCCCGCGCGTACAATTTCGATGATTGTACGGCGGGGGGCGAGGTGTAATCCTAGTTTCTTGAGGCAGTTACGTAATTGCGGCGCGATCTCGCCGATAAGGAAATCCACGGGAAATGGGGCCCCTTTTTTTCATGTGTGAACATACAAACGCCTTGACTTGTTGTGTGAAGGCTTATTTTTCTTGAGGTGGTACTGCAGGATGAATTGAACACTTTCCGATTGTCTGCATCAGGTCCTAAAAAGCGGTTCTTTGCACAGATTCCCCCTTTGGCTAGGGAACCTGTTTCCCCGAAAAAAAAGACAGGTTTAATTATTTTCTCCTAAAAGCGAGCTAAGCTTATTTTTTTGGGGTTCTTTTCTCCTGTACAAGAAATTTTAAAAATTTTGTTGAAAAAAAAATCCACATGTATTTAAAGGGCCCTGGACGTTGGTACATCCCAGGGTCCATAAGGGGCTTTGCAGGGGGATCGCCCGCGACCCCCCCCCCAACAGCGGGTGTTAGGGTGATCGCGTAACACCGGGGCCCCTTACGCAGCGAACGGGCGCGTCCCGTCGCCTGTTTAAACCCCCGATGCCGTGGCAAAGTTTGGGAGGCTTGAATGAATTAAGCGGTGCCCCCCCTACCGATCTTGATGGTGATCGGCACCGCGCAGCTGTGCAGAGATCTGGACCCCCGATGGCAGTGGGGAGCCTTGGGAAGGCTCTGTCACTCCCCTGTCCGGTTTGCCCCCCCCTTCCCTCCCCCAAGAGGGGAAGTGGGGAAACCGCCATCTTGTACTTTAAAGCATTGCTAGGAAAATGATTAGCTGTTTTGAAACGCGCCCCTAGTGGTCAAGCACCTAGGTGGCCTCAATGTTAAAAAAAAAAAAAAAAAAAAAGTTTTACAGTACAAAAAAAAAGATTAAAAAGTTAAATCACCCCTTTCCCCATTTTACAAATAAAAAAAATAAATATAAAAAAGTTACCATATTTTGGGTACCCCGCGACCAAAAAATTTCCGACTATAAAAATATAAAAAATTTTTCCCCTACTAAACCCCCGGAGAAAAAAAAAAACCCGAAGATTGAACGCCGTAAAAGAAAAACCCCCCGCAAACATGGGAAAATACGTTTTTTTTCCAATTTGTTCCCCTTGGATTTTTTTTTTTCGGTTTCCCCCGGGATTTTATAGACAGTGAAAAACACCCTTAGAAAGTACATTTGTCCCCAAAATAAAAGCCCCATATGTTAGTAGGTGGAAAAATAAAAAAATTATGGGTCTGGTAGGGGAAAAAACGAAAATGTCAACAAAAAAAAAACGCGGGTCCTTAAGGGGGTTTAAAATACTGTACAACTCAGCATAAGCAGCCAAACTTGAACTGCTAAAAAAAAGCACTATGTCTTATTTTCAGGGGATGCAGGAGTACTAGTGTTTGCTGAATAGAATAATTAGAGATGGGCGAATTTTTCAAAAATTCGGTTCGCTCACTTTGCCGAATTTCCCGCCCCAAAAAAAACTTCGGTCCCAATTACTTGGGGGGCGAATCACGTTTTAAAAAAGCGTATTTCAGGCTGCCAGAGCCTGCGGGGGTGGAAATTTTGGGCCCTGCTTAAATATGCGGGAGCTTGGTTTGGTCTTCTACAAATTTTTTGTTTTAGTATGAACGCAATGACTGCCGCCGCTTCTTTGAACGCTTCAATATATAAAATTCCCATGGCACTTAAGTGGGCAAAAAACTGACAAAAAAACTCAAGCGGGAATGTAGCTGATAAAGTCATGCCAGAGAAAGCTTGGAAAAAAACAAGCTGAGAGAGCGGTCCTAGGCAACATCTGTGACAGAGTGTGGAGGGTGACGGCAGCAGCCACAGCAGCATGGGTCAGAGAGTGGCACAATGACATTCTGGACCGGTGGCAAAAACTGGATGTAGGACACAGAGTGGCACAATGACAGAGAGTTGAGGCGGGTGACGGCAGGCAGGAGCACAGGAATGAGCGTTAAGCAGTGGCAACAATGACACAGTGTGGACTGTCACGGACAACAAGCAACAGCAGCAGCGAGCATGAGGTCATAGAGTGCAACACATGTCTGAGTGTGAACGGTGGGTGGCAAATAACACAGTCCTGGTAAAGAGGTTGTAGGCAGATGGAAGAAGAAAAATGGCAAGCAGATGTGTGCAAATCCAGGCGCGGCGTGGCAGGGGGGGCCTCAGGAATAGTGCCTGAGACAGGCTAGTTTTGAAACAAGATCTATTTCCTCACAGTTTGGGCTTGAGGCGTCCTAGCTGATGTAGTCTGGAGCATAGGCATTTGTTGTGTGGAAATCCTGGCCGATCCACGCCTGATTTCATCTTGGACAAAGGTCAGTCGTTCCAACATTTCCCATGGACTAGGGGTTCTCTCTTGGGGTTTAATGATGGCCCCGCCGCCACTGAAAACCAACGCTCTTAGGCCAACACTACTGGCGACGGGCAGGACAGCTTCTCCACTGCAAACTGGCAAGTATTTGGCGGCCATTACATCCAGATTTCAGTTTGGGATGCCCAGTAGTCCAGCGGAATCTTCTAATATGGGGTGGCAGAGTGCTGTCCAAATAGGCCACCACCTGTTGCGTTCAGCGGGACTGTCCAGGCCCTAGACTTGCTGCTTGTAGGCGAATACCCTCCTCACTAGGAGGGAACATGAAGGAAGCTGCTCATCAGTGACTCCGAACTTAGGTTTGCAGATGATGGAGCTGCAACTCGAGGAGGGTGTTCCTGGGCTTTGTCTGTAGGAATGGTTAAAAGTGCATGCCACCAGTTTACTGGCACCACATTTTCTAGGAATCTTCTGAAGATCGGTGGAAGACTTCAGGAACCTTTTCACAACCAGATTGAAAACTGTCGGCGCCATGCAGGGCGCATGGACATCCCTCACATCGGTGCAGCACGGACACACCCCCCCCCCCCCCCCCCCCCCCCCCCCCCCCCCCCCCCCCCCCGTTCCTCCAATTGTCCCGTCACCATGGTTCCAATTTGGAGGAGGAATAGAAAGCCACAATCGATTTCTTGCTGCATGACGCGGAGCTGTTACCTTACCTGTGTGACTTTCGTTCGGCCGTGGCAAGCCAGGTGTAGTGAACTGCGTGATCACCGCTGTCGCTACACATGTTGGTATTATGCTAAAAGCTAGGAGTACTTGTGGAGGCTTGAGATGGTCGGGTGGGGTGGTCGGTGGAGGAGGAGGAGGCGGGACATTGGGCAGGAAGCCGACAGTTTGTCCAAACAATGGAGGGAGAAAGCTGCGTCTCCATGTCCAAGTTGTTGGTGTGCCGGGGCCGGAAGCACATTCACCCAGTGGGCCGTAAAGGACATGAAACTGGCCCTGACCGTATTACAGCTCCAGACGTCCGCGCTGCCGTGCCCCTTGGAACAAACCGATAAGCCAAGGACTGGCCCACCTTCTGTTCTACATATTTATGAAGTGCTGGTACTGCTTTTTGGAAAAGAATACGGCTTGGAACTCTCCATCTCGGCTCGGCACAAGCCATTAGTTCTCTGAACATTGCAGAGTCCACCATTTGGAAAGGGAGGGACTGCAGCACCCAACAACTTGGACAGGAGCACGGTCAGCTGCTACACCTTAGGAGGGTTGGACGCATACTTTTGTCTCTTTGCAATCGCCTCGCTGAACGACTGCTGGCGCCATGATAGCGAGGAGCAGGAGCATCTGGACAGGGAGATGATGTCAAAGAGAAACAGCTCCCTTCTGTAGAGGTGGTGACCCTTGACTGGCTGCAATGGCATGCGTGCCACTGGCGCTGCTGCTGCTGTTGCTGCGGCGGCGGGATGGACCACCACATCTGACCCCACATTTCTCCCAGGCCACCGGATGGTGACGCTGCATTTTGTTGACGCAGGGCCGTTGTGCCAACGTTAGCTTCCGGCCACACTTAAACTTTCTGCATACAGATTCTACATATACCCATATTCGGCTCCTCCGGTGTCTTAGCAAAGAACTGCCACACCGCCGAGTATTGGATTTTAAACCCCCAACGCTCCGCCTGATACTACTGCTGCCGGGTGCCTCGCTGAGCCCCTTTTTGCCGCTACTTTCTTGGACCTGCGAAGCGGGTTTTTTTACCCCGTGGCCGCTTGGCTCCCGACCTCACACTGCTGCTACCCTGCTGACTCCCCGCCACACGACCCACTTGCTGGCTGCAAACCCCTGCCTGACGTGCAAGCTGACGCCCTCTTCTCCTGACGATGATGAAGCCCTTGCCTCACCTGGCTCCCAAGTGCGGTCGGCTACATCTATTCTATTTGTGTTTCATCGTCACTGCTGTCCTCATCACCAGTCTTGGTATGCAGAGGCTGACCTCTCACACATGACCTCCCATGCCACCTCAAAATCTTTTACTTTGCCGCCTACTGCAAAAGCAGGGATATTGCCCCAAATTTTTTCGCTGCCAAGTAGCTGCTGACTGCCCTCCTCAAATTGTTCATCCTCGCTATATAAATGGCGCTGAGCCCAGACCACATAGTAGAACTCTGGCTGAGGGAACCGGATGGGACAAGAGCGGTTGAGGACAGGTGAGGGCCGCTGACCCGCTCCCGGGCCCCGCCAACTAAGGGTTGTGTCTGCGTTCCCACCGACTCTTGTCATCTGGGAGGAATGGGATGACCTAGTCCCAAACCCAAACAAGAACCATTGGGTTGCTGAACAACACACGTCCGCTAGATGACAGCGGTTAGTTGTGGGCCCCACCGAGTGACCCCTGCTGCGAACGTCCCCTTGCTGTGTTGCGACCTGAGCCTGCTCCAGGAATGTTTGTGCCACTGCCACTCGCAGGTGAAGAGCCTGCCACCTCCCTGTCTGACATACTGTTTGTTCTAAAATGTACAGACACTGTTTGATGAAGATATCTGTGTATGATAAATACACACCCTGTATTTGACTCCAAATGAACCCAGTAACAAGCTTGGGTAACCCTTGTATATAAATTGCGCTCCACAAATGGGCAGGAAAAATTGACTTGTATGTGCCGTTTAAAAACTCTGTGTATTTTACTGAATGTAATGGCTTATTTAACCTTCGGATATGAATTATGCTACAGAATTTCTTCTGTAGCGGTGAAAAACATAGTTTCTTTTACTGAGTACAACTGCAGAACAACGCTTAATTAACCCCTGGATGTAATTTGCGCAAAAGACTTGTGCAACCAGAAACTACTGGAGTTGTAGCGTGTTACAATGCGGTGTTTTCTACGCTACACAACAAGAGTAAAACTTGTAATTAACCTTCGCTTGTGAATTATGCTACAGGAAAAATGTCTTTTTTGACGGTGAAATAAACGTTTTCTTTTAGTCACTACAGCAGAAAAACAACGCTTAATTAACCCCTGGATGTAAATTGCGCAAAAGAAATGAGCAGCCAAAAATGAAGTGGTATTTGTATTGTAAAAATGCTGTTCTTTAAATGAATACAACAGGAACAGGCTTAGATCACCCTTGGATATTCAATGTGCTGTGAGCAGATAGCATTAAAATGTATATGCAGCTGCAGTGGACGCACACTGGACTTCAGATCCAATACCCCACAAAATGAGAAATAGAACGTAAGAGAAGCAGTCTCTGAGACAAGCTGAGACACCCCCCAAAAATCGCTTTACAGTATAAAAATGAGTTCTTTAGTAAGAGCTATCACAATCAGCCTCGGCAGCACCTTCCCTGATGAGCACAGTGAGAGGAGTGTGAGCTCCCAGCGTCGCGCCCGGACTTATATAGTGCGGTGACGTCACAGAATCCCGCCGGTCTCTGATTGGCTTCATCTCTGCACATGTCATGCAGGTTATGCCCTTCTTCCTCCCAGAGTGCTTTGCCCCATGTAACGCCATGTGCTCGCAGCCATTTTATCAATCTAAAGCTCTCTTTGTTCACCCGAAGTACCCAAACTTCGACTTCGTTCAGAACCGAAGTTTTCCTGAAATTCTAAACGAATTCCACTTCGTTAGAATCAATTTGCCCATCTCTAAGAATAATCCCAATAATAACAGCTATACATAGATCACTATACAATAGTGAAAACAACAAAATATTTCCCAAACACATAGCAGTAGTTAGAGAATAGTACCATCCTTCCAGAAGTACCAAAAAAGAGGCATCAGCTATAAAATACTGCCACGGATACCAGTGTAATAGCCTAATGCTCTATGTCTCCACTGAACACATTTCTAGTCATTTTTTTCAGCATTTATCATTTTCTGAAACCGCTGAAAAAACGACTGAAAACAGATCCCATAGACTTTAATAGTAAAAACGTTCTGTAGTCTTCACAGCAAGATTTTTTTTGCTCTTTTTTTGCTGCTAGTCGTTTTTTGTAACATGTTGCAAAAAAGGACAGAGCGTTGCAAAAAAATTACTACTGAAGTCTATGTAGAGTTCTAGACAATTTGTTGGTGCAGTTTTTGGACGGTTCTGCTGAAAAACTGCCTTGGTGATTAATTAGTTAAGTTATATGAATATTACATACATTAATATCTGTCCAAAAAAGAGTCCAAAAAATGCAGCAAAAACTGAAAACCACCCAAAAAACTTGTCAGAAACCCAGCTGCTTTGGACAAAAAAACTAATGTTCAAAGCAGTTTTTAGGTTTTGGTCTTCGACGAGTTTTTTTGTCCTATGCTTGTCCTTGCTTGTCCTAGCCTTATCACAAGGCATTATGGGAAAATAGCTAGAAGCTCAAGTGCCCTCTATTGGATGTAACAAAACCTCAATTTGCTTCTGACTCACTGAGTATTTGTTTTTTTTTTTTTTTTTTTTTTAAATGTTTTATTAACAAAAGCATCCCTTTTACTTTCCAAAGACTCAATGAGTCAGAAGCAAATTGAGGATTTGTCCCATAGAGGGCACTTGAGCTATTAGCTTTTTTCCCATAATGCCTTGTGATATGCAGATGCTTAGTGGGGTGCAAAATGGCAATCTTCAAATCCCCACACACCTATATGGTGCTCTCCCCAAGGAGAGATACTCCCCTTTCTAGATCTAGCCTTAGAATACAAAAATTACAGCAAAAGGCAGCAGCTATACAGTTGTACAAACTAAAGTAGCGCCCATAAAAATGTCTGAAGTAGTAACCATTGAAAACCCCAAAAACCCATGTATGTACTAAGTTAATATATTGAGCCGAATATCAGAATGCAAGAGAGGACATCATCATTGCGATTAGATCTATGGGTAAATCTAATAGAGATAAATGCTTAGTCAAACCAGCCCATTTGGCACAATTCTGCAATGCCAGATGGCCAGGTTTGGCTATGTGGGTGCCAGGCATAGTGTGGCCATTTAAAAGTGCTTAAAAGGTCCCATCAGAACTGGACATTGCTATGCTAAGAAACAACCTGTCTTTAAGAATGTTTTTGTTTCCTAAGCCTGGTAAAGATCCCCAGGAGTGTGGGAGTTACCACCCCATATCTCTTCTGAACGTGGACCTCAAAATCTACGCCAAAGTCTTAGCCAACCGTCTAAATACTCTTTTGCCTTCATTGATCCACCCTGATCAGGTTGGTTTCGTGCCCGGGAGGGAGGCACGGGATAATACTTTGAAAACACTAGATCTGATCCAGTATGCGCATTCTCGGAGGATTCCCTTGATGGTCCTGTCATTGGACGCAGAAAAGGCGTTTGACAGGATATCTTGGGAATCTTTGGCCTCTACTCTACGTCATGTCGGATTAGGCCCACTTTTTATTGCTAAAGTTATGGCCCTCTACGACAATCCCTCAGCTAGAATTAAAATAAACGGATCCCGGTCAGAGGCCTTTGAGATCGGGAATGGTACCAGACAGGGATGTCCGCTATCGCCGTTATTGTATGTACTCGTCATGGAGCATTTGATGGAGTCTATTCGATCTAACCCGGACATCAGGGGGATCAAAATAGGGGAAGGCGAGTTTAAATGCTCCGCATTTGCGGACGATCTCCTTATTTACTTGCGAGACCCGCATACTTCACTTCCCTCTCTGATGTCTGAGCTAGCATGCTTCTCTCAATGGTCTAATTACAAGATCAATTTATCCAAATCTGAGGCTCTGGGTGTTTTGTTAGACAAGGCGTTGTGGACTCCCTTAAGAGTAACTTCCCTTTCTCTTGGCCCTCAACGGGCATTTCCTATTTGGGAATTCAGATCCCGGTTGATCTGTCCCACTTGTTTGAAGCCAATTTTACGCCTCTCCTTACTAAAATCTCGTCTTTACTAACAAATTGGGGGAGGAGAGATTTTTCCTGGTTCAGCAGGATGAACATTTTGAAAATGTCTGTCCTCCCGAAGCTGCTCTATTTATTCCAAACCATACCAATTACTATGCCTGCATCGTTCTGGATTAGACTGCAGAGATGCTTCAACGAATTCATTTGGTCCACCCGTCGTCCGAGAATTCGTAGGGAACTCCTGTCCCGTCCTAAGAATGCTGGTGGGGTGGGTTTGCCTGACTGCAGACTTTATTACCTGGCAGCTTCCTACACTAGATTTTTAGATCTCATTCATGTCTCACCAAACAAGCTCTGGGTGTACGTCGCACAGGCAGTGAGCCCTTACTCCCTGATTTCCCTGCCTTGGGTTCCAAGCTCTGCAGTCTTGGGTCCAACCATTTTGTCATTCACCATGGCCCATACACTAGCTGTGGTACGACGACCCAAGTCCGCAGAAACCCTACTGGACCGGAAAGTGCCTTTATTCCTGATTACGGACACCCCTTTATTCCCCCCGGGGCACGCTAGCAACTCCTTTTTAGGTAGGCTCAAAACCACAACCCTTCTGGTAAAAGATATCCACGACAGGGGACTTCTCCGTCCACTAGCTGACCTACTAGGGGCTAGCCCCACATCCCCTAAGCATTATTATGAATATGTCCAGCTTCAGCACTTCTTTGGCTCCTCCGTCAGGAAATTTAATTATAAAAGACCTTTGAATCCATTTGAGAAACTGTGTGTCCAGCAGGAAACACCTAGACATGCCATTTCTCTGATCTATCAATTCTTGCTCTTGCTGGAGGAGCTACCTCTCCCTTCCTACTGTAGAACCTGGGAACAGGAACTTCAGAAATCATTTACGAAAGATCAATGGAACAAATGCTTCACTCTTACGCACAAGGCAGTTATCGCATGTATGGCGCAGGAAACGAGTTATAAGATCCTGTCTTATTTGTATAGGGTACCGGCTCAACTCCACAAGTGGTACCCCAATACCTCAGATATCTGTTGGAGATGTAACAAAGAGGTGGGAACTATGACTCATGTCTGGTGGGGATGTGGGGCCTTACAGGGCTTCTGGAAAACGGTTCTACAGGCCATTCAGGACTGTACGGGGCCACCATCTCAAACACTCCGGAGGCCACGTTACTGTTTATGCTCAACTTCTCTGTTGGGACATATAAAAAATCATTGACAAGACCCCTCCTTCAGGCAGCCAAAACAATAATCCCGCGTAAGTGGAAGCAAACCACTCCCCCTTCAGTGTTAGAGTGGATTGAGGAAGTGGCCTCCACATATCGTATGGAAGAATTGATAGCACATAGTCCTGAGGAAACAAAGAAGTTCTTAATGACATGCAATCCCTGGATTTTGTTTAAGGCCTCTTCTGAGTTCCAGGAGTTGGCAAGGACGGTTTCGTGAGGGAGAAGTTGGTACCCTGGCGTTGAAGCTGGGGGGATCTAATGATCCCCCTTAACCCCCATTTCCTGCACCACACTAGATGTCACTGAACCCGGGATCTTGCCGAGTCACGCCCTATTCCTTCTCTATTTCCCCTCCTGTACTGCTCTCTTTTATCTTGTTTTTTTTTTAACTTTCCTGTAGGATAGATAGGGTCAATTCACTGTACCTCACACAGTGGGAGCTGGCTTGGGAAGAACTCCCAGTTGGATTTTATACACTGTATGCTTTCTTCTGGTTTATTGACCAATGGATCTTTTATATATATCCCAGGTACCACCTGGTCATCGTTTATTATGCCTAATCCATATGCTTATAGTACTTGTATTGTTTGTCTTGTTAAAATGAAAATGTTAATAAAACTTTAAATTTAAAAAAAAGAATGTTTTTGTAAAATATTAAATTATTATTTAACAATAGAGGATACTAGAAATTCACGGGCAATTTGTTAGAGGAGAAATACTTTGATTATAGGGGTCTCCTTTTGGGGCAATGACAAAGAATTCTATACACTGGAATTGTTGGCTATAATGTTAAAAAATGATAAAATTCCCATTAACCATGGAGGTGCTTCAAAAAGAATTTAGAAAAGATTTAGATTTCCAGCAGCCTATTATTGGGAGTCCAGCAGAGCCGTCTTTACAGCATTATGGGCCCCTGGGCATAGCAGTGCAGTGGATCCGGCCCAAATACATAACATTGAATCAGGCCATACCTCTCACCACGGCAAACATGACACCACATGAAACCATGCTTTTAACCACCCCCAAGCACACCTATATCATAACGCCACCTACATAGGGACCCTCCGCTTAGTCTACAAGACTACAAGACTAAATGAAAAAGCAGGAAGCCAATGGCTTCCTGATCCACCATGGTTTTTAACTGTTTGTACATCCTAATATCACACAAACAGTTAAATAAGCAGCACCAACCCAGAGATCCAGAGCATGTTCTCTGGATTCCTGAGACATAAATTTACCACCTGGGGCTCCTAGACTTGTGGGCCCTCCGAACAAATCCATTGGACACACTAGGGAGAAAATGTCCCTGGAGTCCATTGACTGAATACAGACAGCAAAAAAGATGAATTTGTTATATTAGGCAATGGCCAAGAAGGTTAGAATAGGTGAAAGCCACTCTAGAGGTTATTGTGTTTGGGCAGAGGACAGAGAACGATAAGTCTTTTGAGCATGGTCAGTAGAACCTGGCTGATGTCATCACAAGTAGACAGTGTGGTGAACACATGACCCGTGGTCACATTGTTTAGATATAGTGCAAGATGTCAATGGATATCAGAGGAACCTAGGAAGGTTGTTTGCTACATTTTATCACATTTTTTCTTAGAATACTGGTGGCCTTGTAAAATAAGAAAACTTATACTTGCCCCTCCCTCCCCCTACATCCCGACCCAGCGCTGCTTCCTCCTTCTCTGCTGGTTTCCAGTTTACTTCCGATATCTGGCAAATGGGATTTCGTTGCTACAGTCAATGAGGGGCTTCAACCAGTACATGGTATGGTACCATCAGCGGGTACAGTGGTGACATCTCATTTGGCCAGAGCTAGGATGTAAAGAGAAGACCAGCAGAGATAGAGAACGGCGACAGCACTGGATCAGAAGGCAGGGGAGAGGTAAGTATACACTTTTTTAAAAAATTCATAAGGCCATCACTATAAAATAAGGCAGACAATCCCTTTAATGTGCAGGCATTTTCTTGCAAGAAAATAAATATTTTTAAAGAGGTTGTCCACCTCACAGCAAAAATCAAAAAGCAGCTCCTGGGACCCGATTAAAATATATAGATTTAAAAAAAACAAACAACAAAAACCCTTACATTTCTGTTCCTCCGGACCCCGGTTTCAGTGTCACCTCTCTCCGGCCTTCCATTTTCATTCTCTAAACTCTGAATGGGGACGTCACCGCTGCAGAATTGTTGTACCTCTAAATTACATCACCAGTCGGAATCGAACAGGTCCGGTCCTAGTAGAAGTACATGACCGCTGCTGCCACACCACTTCTGCCTGAGGCGACGTCCCAGTTCAGGAGGCATGCGCCATTGTAATGACATAAATCACCGTTCTTCAGATCAAATGTTATAACCAATTGGTGGATATGAAGTGCCCGGTGCAGGTTTTGGACTCCAGAGAGTAAAGCTGTAAAAACAAGGAACATTCAGGGAATATGCTTTGGGCAGGGGCACAACTAGCAGGAATAGTGCACCACAGAAAATGACACAGAGCCCCCAACAACTAATGACAGGAAACTCAAGTGGCAGCATAGGTATCAATAATTAAAGCTATAAATATAGTGCTGTGTATCGGATTGGCCCACAGGGGAAACTTCCGGTGGGCCCCTGAGCGAGGCAAACCTGTAGTTGTTTTTTGACTGCATATACATCCTCGTAAGAGGCAGAAAAGCAGAAAAAAGAGAGACAAAAAGCAAGAGGCAGGGTACAGGAGGCAGGTACAGTTATTTACAGTAGATGTAGGGTGGGCCCCTAAAATAAACTCTACCGGTGAGCCCAGAAACAGCTCAACTGGTGGGCCCCTAGAATCAACTCCACCGGTGAGCCCAGAAACAGCTCAACTGGTGGGCCCCTAGAATGAACTCCACCGGTGAGCCCAGAAAAGCTCAACTGGTGGACCCCTAGAATCAACTCCACCGGTGAGCCCAGAAACAGCTCAACTGGTGGGCCCCTAAAATCAACTCCACCGGTGAGCCCAGAAACAGCTCAACTGGTGGGCCCCTAGAATCAACTCCACCGTTGAGCCTAGAAAAGCTCAACTGGTGAACCCCTAGAATCAACTCCACCGGTGAGCCCAGAAACAGCTCAACTGGTGGGGCCCTAGAATCAACTCCACCGGTGAGGCCAGAAACAGCTCAACTGGTGGGCCCAAGAATCAACTCCACCGGTGAGCCCAGAAACCGCTCAACTGGTGGACCCTAGAATCAATTTCACCTCATCCCAGTCTGACACTGATCAGAGAGCACACAAAACAGTGGTAGGTAGAAGAAAACACCCATTGTCTACAAAATGGTACAATGTTATTATGCCTGAGTGGGCCTCCTCAAGCTCTGGGCCCCATAACAGTTGCTAAGGCTGCTACTGCTTTAGTAATGCCCACGGTCTTGGGTGTTGGTTGAGGCAAAGACAAAGTAAACCTTTGCCCTAGATCATGGGTTTAACTATAGCCATAACAGCTACTGTGGGGCTCAGACCTTTAAAGGGGCTGTCTCATCTCAAAGTTTCATAGGATGCATGAATGAAATAATGCTGCTTGGCTCTGTCACTTCCTGGCCAAGCTGTCTGTAATTAGCATATGAGCTCCTTGTATTCAGACTTCTCTGTTTATTATGTTTATCAGTCTAGATTATATAAATTACCTTCTCTGTGGTCCAGAGAAGCTTCTCAGCTAATGTAAACAGTAGAGTAATTACTGTCTTTTGTCTGAAAGATCAGATAACAACAAGCTCTCACTGTCCAGAGTTCTGTGCTGTCACAACCTGTTGGATGATGTCACTCCCTGCTATCAGATAGAACAAACAGCAGGGGGAGAGAAGTACACAGGTCGGTCACTTGTGAAACCAGAGAGCCAGGAAGGTGATAAAATCACTTGTAGCTCCTTAACAAAAAAAGATGAAAAACACAATATATTTGGAAAACGTCTTCATTTAGTGTTCCCTACATTTTGAAAGCTATTCTTTGTGGCGAGACAACCCCTTTAAGGGGTCCATTCAGATGTAATAACATCATATCGTATTGTAGTAAATAATCAGTTGGTGACTTTCTGTTATCTAGCACTACTATGAAGTATCTCTGAAATATGGCGGTATTATTTATACCTTTAATTATTGCTTCTTTTTCTGTCATTAGGTGCTGTGGCCAATCCCCTCTATGTTCCTTCAACTGTCTGATTCAAAAGAAAATATTCCAAACTTACACCAAAAACTGCCTCAAAACTACATGTGGAAATATTGTTTTTACATTGCCACAAGAGTTAAATGAATAAGTATCTGCTTCTTTGTAAACAAGTGAGAATCTGATGAACTATAAATTAAAAAAAGGGGGGAAAAAAATCAGTAAATCCTAGATTTTTTTTTTTTTTTTAGATTAGAAAGGTTAGTAAATATGTTTTTTTAAGAAAAAAAAATCCCACTGTTTCTAAAGCTTACAGAATGACTTATGTTTAGTAAACCAATAAATGCAGTTTAATTTCTGGTAAGGTTTTGATGCATTATAAATTCTTCTTGTTGGGATATTGCATACAGGCTCAGGAAAGGAATTCTTAAAATTGAATTTCATGCTTGCGTGTGTCTCTGTGATCTGCAGTGTGTATGATCTCTGAGTGGAAAACTCCTCTGAAAGTAAATGGATTACCCTTTTCTCTTGCACTCTCTGATGTCTTCTCAGAAGATATCACTCCTGCACTCTGTGATCTTTAACCCACTGCAATCGACTTGACAAGCGTTGAAATGAGAGCCTCTGGGTGGCGCCCTATGCCTTTCTGGACTTTTTTTTTTTTTTTTTAGATTTTGAGCTCTGTGGACAGTCGATGCACAGTACAGCTGTGTAATGGCAGTGCTAAGCGTTGACAGTAAGCACAGGCGTCCTTTATAAGGACTGTACCCTAAATAGCATGGATCGGGTTACTATGTTTTTATTCCTCTAGCAGAAGCATTTTTAAAAATAGGTTTATATTTGTCTTTGATATGATTATTAAAAAAGAACAAAAATAAATATATAATTACAATTTTTATTACATATTTAAATCAACATTTGTTCGAGATCCAGGTTTTTGTATTCGTCTGTTATTTTTTGTTACATTTTCTGGCCATTTTGGTTCGGTTGTTGCAAATAAATTTGTTAGATCAATAGACACATTTTCGGTTTTGGTCTCTTTTGTTGAAGTCTATATCTATATAAAAATGCCATTATAGATTTTCTGGATCCTAAAAAAAAAAAAATTGTATCCCGACAATCTTGATTTGTCAAACTTGTTTATGGTTTTAGGTTCCATTTGTTAAGATTTTATACATCCAGTATGTTATACATCCATTATGACTTCATGTCAGGCGTAAGTGTGAGAATAGCTCACGATGTTTACATGAAACGTGTTCGAAGGTCCCTCATGCAACCAGAATATACTAAAAGAGTGCCTTTTTGGCACACACTGGCCAAGCATTAGCCAAGCACACCCCTCCAATCATCATTTAAAGAGAATTTGTCATCAAAAAATGAGTCATTGTTTAAGTCCCATTTTTATGTTAAACACATTTTTTAGGAATTGGTTGTTTTTTTAATTTTCATATCACTTTCAATATTTTTAAATAATTCTTAAGTCTTGCAGTTTTCACTTTGGCCAGTAGGCCTTGTTTGCACTGCTTTAACAGCAGTCAGAGAGATGCTTTACAGTAGCTTCATGCACATAGGAGACTTAAGACTGACTCATTCCCATTCACTTCTATAGAAGAGTGTTTTAGTCATCCTCTGTGACCTGGGAAGATATCAGTGTTCAGGGAGGTGAAAGGGTGAACTGTGACTATCTCCTCTTGTGACTGGTGGATCCTGTGTTATCTATTCCCACTGGTGTCTCCCCTTTCATGTTTGACCCTCTTTGTGCTGATAATGAGCAGATAACTGAGAATCTTTCTGTACAGAAAAGGAAGTATCAGACTATTAGGCTTAGTGGCCAAAGTGAAAACTGCAGGACTTAAGAATTATTAAAAAATATTGAAAGTGATATGGAAAATTAAAAAAAAATAACCAAAAATTCTTAAAAAAATGTGTTGACATAAAAATATGAGTTGAACTATAAGTCATTTTTGATGACACATTCCCTTTAAGGCTTTATTCATGCAGGAAAGCCTGTGCATGCAACAAGCACCAAACCAAATATTTCGACATGGTAAAGCCCCTTGTAACTCCCTTAAATATGTAAGCCCTACCATTTATACATAAAAAAGCACATAATACTAGAGAGACAGGTGTAAATTTAATCTTTCAGACAGGTATGGGTGTAGACCTCTACTATACCAAGAGCAAAAATACCAGCATAGAGTGACCATATAGTGGTCCAATACCAAGTCTTCACAGGCACTCTACAAAGTATATAAGAGATTATAGGACTAATCAGATGCAGTCTTATACTCACAGATTATATCATCACTTATTGTAGAGGTTTTTCTTCTTCATCTTTTGCATCAGATTGAAATCTTTGGCCTTTTGTTTTTGCAACCATCCCCAAATTCAGACCCCAGATCCCAAATTAAATTAGAACCCCTTAATTCATTCAGCCCTCAAGCTAATTCCCATCCATTTTTTCAGACTCCAAATCCCTAAATTAATTAGCTGCAGAACAGACCCTTCCCTCCTCCCCCAAAGAAATTTAGACCTCCAGACTATTCTAAATTTCCTTAGAACCCAAACCGAATTCCGAAATTGATTCAGACCCTGAGGCTACACTCCCTAAATTGATCAGACTTCAGACCCCCTTATATAATTACCCCCAAATTTAACTTATCCGCTACGATAAAATAGGCTCCTTACTTTCATTTAGATGCCAGCTCAGCCCCCACCATTCATTTAGACCCCAGACCAGATTATTAAATTAATTCGCCCCTAAGCAAACCTCATAAAGAAATTCAGACCCCAAACAAGACCCCAAATTAATTCACAACCAAGATCACACCCTAAAATGAATTCAGACCTAGACCAGACCCCAAAAATGAATTCGGACCCCAGACCCTTAAATTAATTAGACACCATAACTCTAAATTAATTTGAGTTAGGCCATTAATTCAGACCCCATAGACCACACGCACTGAATAAACCAAATCACAGCCCAGACCCCGTGCACAATGTGATAATATTCCAGGTCCTTATATTAAGCATACAGCATGGCAAAGCCACTGCATTTAAAGGGTTTGTCTCACTACATTGAGTCATCTTACCTCAGTCCTGTTTCCTTGGTTTTATTTTGAATTCAGGGGCGTTTACTGGCTTCTACTAGGCTGCAATAGAAGCCAGGTCTGTAGCTATAGCAACCAGTGCTGGCAGCCTATCAGGAGAGATTAAACAGGTCTGTAGCTATAGCAACCAGTGCTGGCAGCCTATCAGGAGAGATCAAACAGGTCTGTAGCTATAGCGACCTGAGGAGCTGATGCAGCCCATACAAGAGGGGATATCTAGGAATAGGTAGGATACTGTTAATGGACACATATTGCAAAGTGACTTGTTTTTGCAACATCTTTAACATAAAAAGCAATCCTTGTAGTGAGACAACCCTTTTAATAGACTCTAGCCCAGGCTCTTAATTTTCTGGTGATAGAGGATTGCTGCAAATCTGGTACTAAAAAAAACACATAAATCATCTATTGAGGGAGGTCTTGGATATCCACAAATATCCCTTGCACCGGGATCTTTACTTTGGCTCAAGTTCCCCCTCCCCACCTTCGTATTATACATATATCCTAATGGGGCATATGTACTAGGATTGAGAAAACCCTTTACTTAGAGTAGGCCAATTCAACAGTGTTGGGGTCCTTGTTGAAAAGATGAATACAAGTCATTAGATCTGAATTTCTTAGGTTATAGACAAAATATGTTTTTTTTTTGGTTTTTTTTGTATTTGCCCTTGAGCATCCAGACAACCTATTCTAGATGTTTAACGATATTTCCATATCTTCTAAGAGTAAGTTCACCCGACGGTTGTTAAGGAGAAATTGAACGCAGATGCTGCATTGAATTCCTTGTTAAAATCCTTGTGTATTCCAACGCCCATTCACTTGAATGGCCAACGAATGCTGTAGTTCTATTTATGGATTATCCCACCATGGATTTCAAATCCACTGTGCATGTTCTTTCTCTTAAGCGGATCCTCATCAGATCCAACTCCAGACGAGGTTACACAGGTTAGCCCCACATGTAAATCGGAGATGAATACCACCTCTGTAAAATAAAAATTGTCAACAGAAATTTGAGCACTTGCCTTGAATTTCTGCTCATTATTACAGGTCAGATTTTCCCAATTTGCAAAGTCTGATTTGTGAATCTACCCTAGTTCTCAAAAAACTACATAAGAATGGTCATACAATTGTATAAGGAACGTTGGGGCCATTGGGTCAACCATTTGGGTCGACTGGGGCAATAGCTACCGAGTCATAATTTAAGACCGTGAACCGGAGCCCCTCCAAAACTACTAGAGCCAACATTTCATGACTACTACAAGGCTTTTACAGCATGATTGGAGTTGTAGTTTCTCAAAAGCCTGAAAGTCACAGCTAGGATACCACCCATTTAAGGAATTAACTTGCCATAATAGATTTAAAGTGAAGATCTATTTGGGTTCAATACCTTCTTAAGCACATAGACATGTTAGGTTTCTTCTAGAGCTGTATTCACCTGGGCATGACTGTTGATGTATTATTATTTGTACAACGCCCCTATTTAGCTTGGATTTTATTAAATTTTTCATTTTTAAATGATACCGCCCAATAGATTGTAATTTTAATGTAATTCAGAATGTTCATAGTCCACAATTATGGAACAAATTTATCCAAACCTGTCGATGTATACAACTGATGTTACTTGCACCTGATATTGATGCTTTTTAAGAGTGTTTACAAGGGTAACTTACTATACCAATGAGATAAGTAGCAACCAGCAAACAGCAGCAGGCAACAACACGACTCAACATATAGATAATTTCTATGGAGACTGATGAGCCCAGGAGAAGGTTCATATGTTTGAACAGCTAACGCTTCATAGAGATGGATGAGAAAAGCTGCCATAAAATAAAAATGGTGATCGGTCAAACTAAACCGTGTTGGATGGTTTAGAAAACCCATTTTTAAATACAAAATTAATGAAGGCGTTCCCCTGCTCGATATTTGTGTAGTGCTATGCTTTGGTTCAATGTGAATTTAAACAACCAAGTGGCAGCCTGTGGGAAAATCAGAAAAAACAAAATTGGAATCATGCCAGTCAAATAGAAAAAATCATCCTAAACCTAATCCAAAGTGCAACACAAGTTGATCGTGCTCCGGAAGTTGTCATCTTACATTGATGCCCCTGTTATGTTGAAAGGGGAGGGACCTCCTCGAAACGTTGCAGCGGGCATGGATGCGCTCTGCCCGGTCTCCAGGCGTCTCCTCGCTAACCCATGCTTGGGTAGGAACATTGGACTTTAACGGCTGGACGACGCAGTTTCTGAACAGCCTGGACGCCGCAACTATTCATCTAAGTATCCCCTTTTACACTTATACAATGTTGAAGTTTTGATATGCCTATCGAGATTTGAAGAGGAATTAAAATAAAGGTTTAAAAGAAGTTTTAAACAAAAAGTTGCTGGCTTACCCTAATTTTTTGCTGTATGTTGAAGGGGTTGTCTACTTAAATAGAAAATACTTGTAAATGAGACGAGAGTGGGCAAGGAAAAGAAAAAAAATTAAACCTTCCTACCTGTCCCCTACCACTGTGGAGCTCCTGGGATCCGCTCCTCTTTACTTCCAAGTTCTCATCTCAACATCACTCGCTGAGGAGCTCAGACCTATCCTCTGTGAGGACCCAAAAGTGAAGAGGAATGGATTGCCAGGGAGCTCTGATGCGGCACTGGTAAGGGACAGGTAAGTATCAATTTTTTTTTTGGGCCCACCTTGACCCTATTTACATGTATTTCTTAAGTGGGAAACCCCTTTAATGCCCCCCATTGTAGTCCTGTTGTGGAACTTGACACTCAGTGAACGCTTCTGTGGTGGCACTGCAAGGAAAAAAACCTGTTGGTGTTGGTTTTCCCCATTGATAACTGGTGCTCTTGGCAGCATAAAACCAAGTGGTCAACATATCATTGGGGGCTCCTCTAAGAAAATGGGATTGGCCAAAGCGGTATAAAGCAAAACCAGACATTTTAGTTTCACTTGACTTGACTTTTTTTTACTTCTCCTAAATTCTGCATATATAAGTTATAGGTATATGTCTTGGATATATTTTTAAATGCTCTCTTGCCCACTTTTTATGTAGGTACATGTAAGAATTTTTTTCTCTCCACATAGTGGCTATAGCAAACAATAAAAATTGTAATTGGTCTTTAATTAATGAATGGACCGTCAGTAGGTGCATCAAATGGCCGTTCCAGACCTTTAAGTCACTTTCATAGAAACTGTATATTTTACATAGACGTGCCATCAAGAGCCCCCAAATTACCTCAGTTTTCACAATAACCTCCCTCCCTAAAAAAAAAAGTATGTTACTTTTATACACGGCTGGTGTTTGTCGTGTGGACGCACAGGGTACCTTACCTGGCCTTTCTGAATGGGGCAGCACAGGCCTGGCATCCTAGTCTTGACCACTAATCTTAAAAGGATGTTCCAGCTCTTTAAATGTGACATTAAATGAGACCATTGTGAGAAAAAAAAAAATTAAAGGCGTACTTGTCTCCTGGACACCTGCCGCCACTGTTCTATATGCCACAGGGATATGATTCTTTTCAGTTTCACTAACTTAAGTAAGAAAAGACACAGGTCCATTGAGTCCAACCTACAACCCTGTGTGTTGATCCAGAAGAAGGCTAAAAAACTCCTACGAGGTCAATACCGTTTGCCCCATACGAGATGACAAATTCCTTCCGGACTCCAAATTTACCAATCAGAATAAATCCCCGAATCAACATCCTTTCTCCAGAATCTAGTCCCTACAACTTGTTATATTATGTTTTTCACGAAAGCCATTTACGCCCTTCTTGAACATGCTGCGTGCCATCCAACACAGAGGCTTGCTCTCCATGGACTCACTATGCAGTGTGGGCCTCTGCGGTTGGGTGGCACAGGAAATGAAGAGGAGCACAGAACAGCAGTGGCGGGTGACTGGGAGGTAAGTATGCTGTTTTTTCTATTTACTCTCACCCATGTCCCATTTAATGTTAATTTAAAAAAAAAATAAAAAAAAAATAGAACACCCCTTTAATTGTATATGTCCGTATTGTTTAAACATTCTATAGCACTGCCATTAGATTACTTTATGTCCAGAGCTTTTACTTGGTCACTGTATGTTATTTGAGCAATATACGATGTTCCCTCTTACATAGGCATTGTGCATTATATTATTTTTGCAGTGATTGGTGGTGGTGGCATGGTGTAGCACTGTTATTTGTCAACCATATAAAAAGGTTATTAAGTCAACATATGGCCCTATTATTTAGGCACTATACTATATTATCAAAGTACATCTTATGGGTAGACCAGGGGCAAACATACAGCAGAGGGTTCTGGTGCAAGAACCGTACATGAACCCTTTGTTTTCCAAACCTCATTATAGAGCAGCCCTTTAAGTCTCTCTTAAAATCCACTAGTAATGGTTAGCCATGAAACTTATTATTTCAGTACCTTTCATGCCATTAAATACACAGTAGGAATCAGACTTTAAAGGGGTTTCACTACAAGGATTGCTGCTTTTTATGTTAAAGATCTTGCAAAAACAAGTCACTTTGCAATGTGTGTCCATTACCAGTGTAATACCTATTCCTAGATATCCTCTCTTGTATGGGCTGCATCAGCTCCTCAGGTCACTATAGCTACAGACCTGTTTGATCTCTCCTGATAGGCTGCCAGAACTGGTTGCTGTAGCTACAGACCTGGCTTCTACTGCAGCCTAGTAGAAGCCAGTAAACCTGCCCCTGAATTCAAAGTGAAACCAAGAAAACAGGACCAAGGTAAGATGAATCAATGTAGTGAGACGACCCCTTTAAGGTGACCAGTACTACCCCAAACCTATGGTACCCCAAGGGTATGGCTGACTCTGGGATGGGCACCACCAGAAGGTATCTCACAGAAGATCACCCAAAGTACGGCCAGCTCAATTTGTATCAATCTTTCCAATATAGGACCTCAATGAGAATCTTGAAAGTCTTTTTTCATCTTTACTTTTTTGAATATTTCCATGGACTCCTATCCATGACAAATACTATTGCAAATAATAATTAAAGAGGAAAATAGCAGACAGATCTAATTCAAGATCTAATTAGTTAACAGCTGGTAATAAAACATAAATATTTCCTCACGCTGGATAAAAGAATTGTCCTACTTTATCAATCACAGCCAAGGAACGTGCCTTCACATGGAAGTTGAGTAAGAAAAATTGTTATTGACTGTAGCAAAGGTATTATAAGGTCTTGTGGGGGTTACTTACAATAACCTAAATTATGATTATTTCTGATAATTTTCAGAAGCAGTGACTGGTCCAATGCAGCCTGCACTGGGTTTGGCTTGGGAAGGTATTTTGTGAAGCTTTTTTTTTTTTTTTTATAAGAGAAGCAGAAGAGAACAGGAGGTATCGGGAGGTTAGAGGGTGCCAAGCATGTTGAGGCAATAAATACATACACTTGAAAAAACATCAAACATCCCAATTGTATGCATCACTGTGCAATGGGGAACATCTCTCCTTGAGGCGAGGAGAGCACCAAATGGTTTGTAGAGTTTGAATTGCCTTTTTGTCCTCTACTAAGCATCTACATATGATATACAGCCAGCCAGTATCGCTCTGCTCTGCACTGATGAGGGACAAACTTCCCAAAACAGCTGTCTGCAGATGAGAGATACTGGCTTGGCTAAATATCCCTTTTGCTTTCTCAAGACCCAGTGGGTCAAAAACGAAGTGAGGATTTGTTACATCCAATAGAGGGCGCTTGAGCTTCTCAGCTCCTTTCCCATAATGCCTTGTGATCACAGTGCAATAAACAGCCTCAGAATAAAATGAAGGCTTGTTGGCTAATGTAAAATATTGACTTGCTGCTAAAGTTTATCTTAAAAATGAGGAAACAGCATGTTTCTCTTCATGTCAATCTTTAAAAACTTAAATACATGAGTTTATTAATCAATTGCTAATTTATTAATTGTAATTAATGACTGTACTGGCACTCAAGGCAACCAACATTTACATCAATAATAATTGTACTTTTAACCCCAAAGTTATTACAGAAACCATAAAAAAATGTGTATGTATCTTGAGTATACCAATCTTGGGTATTAAAATTAAAAAAATTAAAAAAGAAGCAAATTTTCTATTTTGAGGAGAGATATTGCAGAAAACGAGACAATGGAGACTGACATCTGCAGCAATATGCAAGTCCTTGTTGTTTTATATGGTATAGGAATGCTTATAGGAAGCTCTCACACTATTAGAACGAAGAATACTAAAGGGAAACTCTGGTTAAAAAGTACACGCCAAAGACAGCTGTTCTGAGTATTTGGATCACTGCTAAACAATGGTGTATGTGGCCAATAGTGTTGGACTTGGGCCCACCAGTGGCTGGATTCTGAGGGGCCACCAGAAGGGGCGTAGCTATAGGGGGTGCAGAGGTAGAAGCCGCTACCGGGCTCTGCAGCCTGAGGGGGCCCAAAAGCCCTTCTGCTACATAAGGAGATACCAGCATTGTAAGTGGCACATGGTAGCTATGGGGCCCATATCACTTTTTGAACTAGGGTCCAGGAGCTTTAAGTTAAACCTCTGGCCACCAGTAGAGTTGATTCTGGGGGCCCACCCTACCGCTACTGTACATGACTGCACATACAGCACAAGCCTCTTGCCTCTCTCGAGGATGCACATGCAGTACAGAAGCAGCTTCCAGGTCTGTCATACCCATGGGCCCAAAGGAAGTTTCCACTGCTCCCCTGTGGGTCAGTCTGAGTCTGGTGGTCCCAACATTAAAAATTCTGGTCTCATTAGCTGAGAAGATAACCATGGAAGCCAGGTCGTAAAATTGAAATGCAGATTATATAGTCCGTAATTTTTATTCAATTTTCCAGGTATTTTGTTTGGCTACTAGACCTAAAGGTGTTGTCTTATCGTATTGTCTTAAGGGTATGTTCACACGGCATATTTACAAAGTGTATTTTGTGGCATAATTGCTCTGCAATACACCCATAGTACACATACAAAAATGGGACATTACTTACTCAAAAAACACTACAATTTTCGGGCTATATTCACAGCTCAATGGCTGGACTAGACTGAATCCAGTAGCAGGCAACTCTGGCCCATATGCTACCTGGGAAAGATTAACAGGTGCAGCTATTTGCTGAGCAGCAGCTCACACACCCCACCACTAGGGGAACAATTAGATGATAAAAAACTGCACATACCAGTTCACACCAGCATGCAAAAGAGTCACAGCATAATACATGGGGAGATTGCACAAATGCAAAAATACCAATAAAACAACCAATCACATGCCCTCCATGCATGAGGGGGGTGGTTGCTGGTGCTACAATTGCATATAGATAAGGCGATATAGAAGGGTGCCATAAATTAAGATAGGTGTGGTGCACCATGCTGGCTTACAACCTATTAGTGACACTCATACTATTAGATTAGGCAGTTTTTATCATCTAATTGTCCCCCTAGTAGTAGGGTGTGTGAACTTCTGCTCAGCAATTAACGGCACCTGTTAATTTTTCCCAGGTAGCATATAGGCCAGAGATGCCTGCTACTGGATTCAGTCCAGTCCAGCCATTGAGCTGTAATAACACCCAACGTACGCCCCGGAAAAAAATGTAAAATCATAGCACTCAATGAATGCTATGATTTTACAGCGTATTCCTCGGCACACAGTACGCGTCACTTCTTTGCAGTGCTTAGGCATTGGGGAAAGGAAGCGTGAGTGGGGGCCAGACCGGAGTGCGTACTTCTAAAACAGCAGGCGTATAGCAGCACACACAGTACATGCCGCTATATGCAGTGTGGACCTGCACTTAAAGGCCATAGGACATGTGCACATCTGCAAGGAATCCCCTCCATCTATGAGCCATAGATAAGTCATTAAGGAACTGGACCCAACTTGTCCATCTCGTACATGTATTATGGTTTAATGAATGGCTGGCATGCAATAATATATTTTCCTTAAATTGAGAAGCAAATGTGTGCAATGATACACCTACTACTATCTCCGCAGCTGTGATCAATAGACAGACCCTTACACAATATCCTCTCGACCACCACAAAGAAAGAACGGAATAAGTAGCAGTATAATGAACTGGGCGTTACCTCTTAGGATATCTTCTTTATACAATAATACGTACAATGCTATTTCTGTTATTATGTACAACATGCCTTGATATGTTAATATATGTTTTACACTCTGTCTTCTGAATATAATTTTGAAAAAAATAAAAAAAAACTCAATGATTTAAAAAAAAAAAAAAAAATACATTTTCATTGCAGAAGCCAAACCCAACTTGGGGCCATGGGTGTTAGCCAATTAAAAATGGATTGTTTCTGTGACACAACCCATTAAAGTGGAGCAATTACCATAGGCTATGATATATTACCTACGTGTAGAATCCATATTGGTAGTTTGTATGAGTGAGTCCCTGCTCTACTTAAAGGGGTTGTCTCGCTACAATTTTTAGATCCTGAATGGTAGACAGGAATTAAAATTTGTTTGAAAATAAATACATTATAAAACTTATACTTTGATTTATCATCTCCAATGCCAACCTTAAGCAACCAAATATTAACCAAGATGTATGTAGCACCACCATATCCCCCATCACTTACCTCAAACCTGTACCCAAGGAGATCGGCACTAAATTTCGCTCGGTTCAAAAAGTAGAAAAAATTACTTGATAGATGTCACTCCAATCAATATTCTTAATAAAAAACAACAGATTAAGTGCAAAATGAGAACTTTCCTAGTCTCTGGGGCAATATGTATTTTACGATGTCCATTATGTCTTTGTGTTACTCTACATTTGTCACTTTTGTAGGCCGCTTGGGCTACTTTTTACCTTCTTGATCAAGTTTTTGATTTCATGCAGTAGTATCTACCTCTGCCATAGGAGAGCCATAGGATTTTTGGCATTTGTATATTCCAGGGTTAGGCTATCCC
>JAODAL010016604.1:0-15000 GCA_025379985.1 Phyllomedusa bahiana | reverse complement strand
CATGTTCAAAAAGGGTTTATACGGCTTTCTTAAAAATTTTCTATCATAAATTATGGGGATTAGAGTCTTTAGATAGGACGTTGATTCATGGATTAATTCTGATCATCATATTTGGGAAGTAATTTTTCCTCTTGTATAGGGCAATTGGTATTATATAATAAGGGCTTTTACCTTCCTCTGGATCAACACAGTTGGGTTATAGGTTGAACGTGATGGACCTGTGTCTTTTTCCAAACTTATGTACTAATGTTATTACGTTACAAAAATACATTGCATATATATTAGTTGGGCGAGTGTTGATGAGTGATAAATGGTTTTTAGTTAAGAGCAATTGTTTTGCATTGTATTTATATAATTCAACCACTGTTAAAACATGGATAAATATTATAATTGTCCCATCTAATTGGCAAAATTGAACAAAAATTGTGATAATACTCATCGCCAGAGACAGATTTATGCACTACAACAATCATAAAAGGTGACTACAAATGGTTAAATTAGATCAAAAATCACTGCCTAGAACTAGAGATGGGCGAATTGATTCTAACGAAGTGGAATTCGTTTAGAATTTCAGGAAAACTTCGGTTCGGAATGAAGTCGAAGTTTGGGGTAATTCGCGGGAACGAAGTGTGCTTTTGATTGATAAAATGGCTGCGAGCACATGGCGCTACATGGGGCAAAGCACTCTGGGGGAAGAAGGGCATAGCCTGCATGACATGTGCAGAGGTGAAGCCAGTCAGAGACCGGCGGGATTCTGTGACTTCACCGCACTATATAAGTCCGGGTGCGACGCTGGGAGCTCACACTCCTCTCACTGTACTGATCAGGGAAGGTGCTGCCGCGGCTGATAGCTCTTACTGAAGAACTGATTTTTATACAGCAATTTTTGGGGGGTGTCTCAGCTTGTCTCAGAGACTGCTTCTCTTAATGTTCTATTTCTGATTTTGTGGGGTATTGGATCTGAAGTCCAGTGTGCGTCCACTGCAGCTGCATATACATGTTAATGCTATCTGCTCACAGCACATTGAATATCCAAGGGGGATCTAAGCCTGTTCCTGTTGTATTCATTTAAGCGTTTTTACAATCCAAATACCACTTCATTTTTAGTTGCTCATTTCTTTTGCGCAATTTACATCCAGGTTAATTAAGCGTTGTTCTGCTGCTGTGGTCACTAAAAGAAACCCTTTTCACCCTCAAAAAAGACATTTTGCCTGTAGCATAATTCATAACCCAAGGTTAATTACAAGTTTTTCTGTTGTGTACCGTAAAATATACGCCATTTTAACACGCTACAAAGCTGGTAATTTTTGGTTGCTCAATTCTTTTGCGCAATTTACATCCATGGGTTAATGAAGCATTGTTCTGCTGTTGTGGTCCCCTAAAAGAAACCCTTCTTTTTCACCGCCAAAAAAAGAAATTTTACCTGTGCATAATTCATAACCGAAGGTTAATTACAAGTTTTTTTGTTGTTGTGTACCGTAAAATACACGCCATTTTAACACGCTACAAAGCTGGTAATTTTTGGTTGCTCAATTCTTTTGCGCAATTTACATCCAAGGGTTAACTAAGTATTTTTCTGCAGTTGTATTCAGTAAAAGAAACGTTCTTTTTCACTGCCAAAGAAGAAATTTTGCCTGTAGCATAATTCATATCCGAAGGCTAATTAAGCCTGTTTGTGCTTTTATATTCAGTAAAATACACAGTGTTTTTAAATGGCACATACAAGTAAATTTTTCCTGGCTATTTGTGGAACGCAATTTATATCCAAGGGTTACCCAAGCTTGTTACTGGGTTCATTTGGAGTCAAATTCAGGGTGTGTATTTATCATACACAGATATCTTCATCAAACAGTGTCTGTACATTTTAGAACAAACAGTATGTCAGACAGAGAGGTGGCAGGCTCTTCACTTGCGAGTGGCAGTGGCACAAACATTCCTGGAGCAGGCCCAGGTCGCAGCACAGCAAGGGGACGTCGCAGCAGGGGTCACTCGGGTGAGGGCCCCAACTGCCACTGTCATCTAGCGGCCGTGTGTGACCAGCAACCCCAAGGGTTCTTGATTGGTTGACTAGGTCATCCACTTCCTCCCAAAATGACATCTGACAACCCCAGCCAGAGAGTTGGTGGGAAGTCAGAACAACCCTTAGTTGGCATGGCCCGGGGAGCGGGTCAGCGGCCCTCACCTGTCCTCAACCCCCCTCTGTTTCCCCTTTCCCGGGTTCCCTCAGCCAGAGATTACTATGTGGTCTTGGGCTCAGCGCAACTATATTGCGAGGATGAACAATTTGAGGAGGGCAGTCAGCAGCTTTCTTGGCAGCGAAGAAATGGGGCAATACCCCTGCTTCTTGCAGTAGGCGGCAAAAAGTTTTAGATGTGGAGAGTGGCATGGGAGGTCATGTTGTGAGGGGTCAGCCTCTGCATACCCAAAACTGGTTTATGAGGGACAGCAGTGACAATGAAACACAAATAGTGATGATTTTAGCCGACCGCACTTGGGAGCCGGGTGAGGCAAGGGCTTCATCATCGTCGGAGAAGAGGGCGTCAGCTTGGCGTCAGGCAGCAGCGCAGCCAGCAAGTGGGTTGTGTGGCCGTGAGTCAGCAGGGGAGCGCAGTGTGAGGTCGGGAACCCAAGCGGCCCACGTGGTAGAAAAAACCCGCTTTGGGCGGGTTTCCAAGAAAGTAGCGGCACAGGGGCTCAGCGAAGGGCAGCGGCGGCAGAGTAGTTGTCACTCAGTGCGGGGGTTGGCGGTAAAATCAGCTACTCGGCGGTGTGGCAGTTCTTTGCTAAGACACCGGAGGAGTCGAATATGGGGTTATAGTAGAATCTGTAGGCAGAAAGTAAAGCGTGGCCAGGGAGCTAACGTTGGCACCACGGCCCTACGTCAACACATGCAGCGCGTCACCACCCGGGGGCCCTGGGAGAAACGTGGCTCAGATGTGGTGGTCAATCTGCCGCCGCAGCAGCAGCGCGCCCAGTGGCACGCATGCAATTGCAGCCAGTCAAAGGCTCCACCACTTGAAAGAAGGTAGCTTTTTCTCTTTGCCATCATCTCCCGGTCCAGATGCTCCTGCCCCTCGCTACTCATGGCGCCAGCAGTCGTTTTAGTGAGGAGATTGCAAGAGACAACAGTATGGTTTCCAACCATCCTAAGGTGCAGAAGCTGACCTTTTGCTCCTGCCCAAAAGTTGTTGGTACTGCAGTCCCTCCTTTCCAAATGGTGGACTTGAAACCGTTTAGAGAACTAATGGCTTGTGCCGAGCCGAGATGGAGAGTTCCAAGCCGTAATTTATTTTCCAAAAAGGAGCAGTACCAGCATTTTCATAAATTATGTAGAACAGAAGGTGGGCCAGTCCTTGAGCTTATCGGTTTGTTCCAAGGTGCACGGCAGCGCGGACGTGTGAAGCTGTAATACGGTCAGGGCCAGTACATGTCCTTTACGGCCACTGGGTGAATGTGCTTTCCTGCCCAGGCACACCAACAACTTGGACAGAAGATGCCGCTTTCTCCCTCACGTTGTCAAACTGCGGCTCCTGCGCCAATGTCCACCTCCTCCCCCTCCACCACCACCATCATCTCAGCCTCCACAAGTACTGCTCCATCATACCACATGTTTTGGGGCCCACAGCGGTGTCACGCAGTTCTACACCTGGCTTGCCTCGGGCGAACGAAAATCACACAGGGGAGGAATACTCCGCGTCATGCGCAAGAAATCGATGTGTGGCTTTTCTCCGCGGGGAACTGCAAATCGGAACCATGGTGACGGACAATGGGAGGAACATTTGGGGTCCGCGCTGCACCCAGGAGGGATGGTCCATGCGCCCTGCATGGCGCATGTGTTCAATCTGGTTGTGAAAAGGTTCCTGAAGTCTTCCACCGATCTTCAGAAGATTCTGAAAATGGGCAGGAAACTGTGCATGCACTTCCTCCATTTCTACAAAGCCAGGCACACCTTCCTTGAGTTGCAGCGGCAGAACGGCCTCCCCCAACACACGCTGATATGCGATGTTTCCACCCGTTTGGAATTCCAGCCTGGGACATGTTGGACCGGGCTGTATGACAGAGAAAGGCCATTGACGATGTTTTTATGATCCAGGCGGACAGGAGTACTCCCCTGTGTAACTTTGATGTCAGCCAGTGGCAGCTCTGCGTGACACCTGCCGTTTGTTGAGGCCATTCGAGGAGGCGACGTTTATGTCAGTCACCAGGAACTACGGGATGGGAAAAACGTCATTCCACTGCTTCATGTCCTGGAACAGATGCTGAAAAATTTGTCTTTGGGGAGGGGATGGAGACGTGGCGACTACATCTCCGCGGCCACTGAGTCGGTGGGGACTGAAATGGAGGAGGAGGAGGAGAAGGACATTGGAGCAGAAGCATTGTCTGGTGAAATGAGTGGATTTTCTACCCAGGTGACAAGAGAGGAGGATCAGGAGCAGCTGGAGGAGGTAGATGGAGATGAGGAAGACGAGGCAGATGACCCGCAAGCACCATGGCAGTTTTACAGTGGAGATGGAGGCAGGGAGCCACTCTGAGTCACTTGTGCAGATGTGCAGCATGCTGATTTGCCTGGCTAGTGACAGCCGATAGTCAGCATCCGGCAGAGAGATGACTTCTGGCTCTCCACCCTCTTTGACCCTCGCTACCGGTCCAAAATGGGAGCCTTTTTCCCAGCTGCTGTGAGGGAGGACAAACTAAAATACTATAGGGAAATCCTCCGTAGTCAGTTGGCCGCTGCCTATGTGCGCCATCGTCCCTCCTCTGACAGGTCTGACCGGGGGGGTTCTTCAGCGCTCACGTAATAACTGCTGCGGCTGCTGGGGGAAGGTGGGGGGGTGGGGAGCAGTACCAGCTCCATCAGCAGCAACCTAAGTCTGGCTTTCACTGATGAGCAGCTTCCTTCACCCACCTAGTGAGGAGGGCACTTGCCAGCAGCAGGATCTGGAGCAGACCCTGAACCAACAGGTGGTGGCCTACTTGGACAGCACTCTGCCACCCCAGTTAGAAGATCCGCTGGACTACTGGGCAGCCAAACTGGATGTATGGCCGCAACTTGCGAGTTTGCAGTGGAGAAGCTGTCCTGCCCGGCCAGTAGTGTGGCATCAGAGCGGGTGTTCAGTGCGGCGGGGGCAATCGTTATCCCAAGGAGAACCCGCTTGTCCATGGGAAATGTGGAACGACTGACCTTTGTGAAGATGAATCAGGCGTGGATCGGCCAGGATTTCCACACACCAATGCCTTAGGCGTCAGATTACATCAGCCATGACGCCTCACCCAAACTTTGAGAAATGAGTCTGGGTTCAAACTACCTGCCTCAGCCACTATTCTGATGCCGCCACCCGCCTAATGCCACACATCTGCTGCCAGTTTCTCCATCTGCCTACCACCATCTTTACCAGGGACTGGTATTGCCACCCACCTCCACACTTTGTCATTGTGCCACTCTATGACCTTATGCTGTTGCTGCCGTCACCTCCACTCTCTGTCATTGTGCCACTCTGTGGCCTACTCCGGTTTTGCCACCTCCAGAATTAGTCATTGTGCCACTGTCTGACCTCATGCTGCTGCTGTGGCTGCTGCCGTAACCTACACACTGTGTCATTGTGCCACTCTGTGGCCTTCTCCTGTTTTTACCACCTCCAGAATGTCATTGGTGCCACTCTCTGACCTCATGCTGCTGCTGTGGCTGCTGCCGTAACCTCCACACTATGTCATTGTGCCACTCTGTGGCTACTCTGTTTTTGCCCCCTCCAGAATGTTATTGTGCCATTGGCTGACCTCATGCTGCTGCGGCTGCTGCCGTAACCAACACACTGTGTCATTGTGCCACTCTGTGGCCTACTCCTGTTTTTTTCCACCTCCAGAATGTTATTGTGCCACTCTCTGACCTCATGCTGCTGCTGCTGTTGCTGGTGCCGTGAAATCCACACTGTTTCATTGTGCCACTCTCTGACCTCATGCTGCTGCTGCTGTTGTTGCCGTGACCTCCACACTGTGTCATTGTGCCACTCTGTGGCCTACTCCTGTTTTTGCCACCTCCAGAATGTCATTGTGCCACTCTCTGACCTCATGCTGCTGCTGCCGTCACCTCCACACTCTGTCACTGATGTTGCCACCTGAGCCCTCAGCTTGTTTTTTTCCAGCTGGCGCTGCCATGACTTTATCAGGCTACATTCCCCCTTCAGTTTTTTGGTCAGTTTTGCCCTCTTAAGTGCAGAAGGAATTTTATAGTGAAGCGATTCTAAGAGCGGCGGCAGTCATGTGCGTGTCATACTAAAACACAACATTGTATGAAGACCAAACCAAGCTCCCTCTGCATATTTAAGCATGGCACAACGTTCTACAGCACCCTACAGGCTCTGTGCAGCCTGGAAATAGCTGCGTTTTAATGTGATTCGTCCCGAACTAATTCGGACCGAAATGAATTTTGTCAGGAAATTCTGCGAAGTGACCGAATCGAATTTTTGAGAAATTCGCCCATCTCTACCTATAACACTACCCTTAGAGGAAGCAATTTGGGATTATTTAATATTAAAAGTACCATTCTTGTATTTTTCTATTGACGTCATAGGAAGTATAATCACCTGTAATAACTTCTTCTGTAAGTATTTGTTTAAAAATTCGCATTTTCTTACAGGTAAAGGTACATCTAAAATTGTAGACCAGAACACAGCCAATTGTCATAGCCATAGACCATTGTACGGATCTGTAAGACAGCACTCAAAGCCTATCTGCTCATAAGAATCCATTAAAATTGGCACCTCCATTGTAGTGCTATGTAGAAGATGATAAATAATGCAATCCATAACCAATAGAGCTGAGTTGGTTTGTTGGATCATGCCAAGCCTTTCCTTCTGGCCTCTTCCCATGTATCCTACAGATCTCATCTCCTTACAATTTGTTTACAAGGTTTATGCTCATACTGAACTGTAACCATGATGAACGAGCAACCATCAAAAAGTTCCCATTGGCAAACACTCAAGAAATAATTAAATTGTATTTTGGCCAAACTTTTGTGAAAACCTATAGGTGGCAAGGTAGGTCCAGGGTTTTAATCTTACCAGGAGAACATCTGCATGAAGTTTGTATTTTCTCTCCTTATTTATGTGGGTTTTCTCCAAATTCCTCCGACACACCAAAAATATACTGAAAGATTAATTGGCTTCCTATGAAAACTAAACCTAATGTGTGTCTGAAATAAGGAGATTACATTGTAAATTCCATTGGGGACAAGGACCGATGTGAATGGTGACAATATTTGTACAGCACTGCAGAATATGTCAGCACTATAGAAAGCCTCTAGTTAGGAGTCAGAGAAGAAACCATTGTTCTCTCTGGCAGACCCATTCTAGCCATATGTAACATACTTAACCATTCCATATCACTGCCATATTGCCTGTGGTTTCCTAAACCGCTGTCCGTCCAGCAGAATATAGAACATGTTTTATATTCTGCTGGACTCCCGTTGCATTCCCGTAGTCCCAATGTACTGGGCATGTGGGAAATCCGACCGCAGTTTTTGGGCACAAAAACAGCAGTGCGGCGCTGTCCAGCATTTCGGTGTAGACATAGCCTAGATAAGTAATATGCTTTTGTACCGCTTACGCGTTTCAGGCTCCTCTGAGTTCTTGTTCACAGCTGTGTTACTAAATAAAAGGATCAAATTTTATCTTGCTGGCTATAAATGTTTTGTATCAGGACTACAGGAATTGTGCTGTATAAACACGAAGGCTATGTTCACACAGCGTAATTGTGGCGCGTACAGTACGGCCCAAATCACCTAGCTTAATTGCGGAGTCGTGCTGATCAGCGCGTACTCCCGCGGCGCGGGGGAGCGGCGGAGCGACAGCCCGCCGGCCTTATAGACATGCATTACTCGCAGCGCGTATTCACCGCAAGTAATTGACATGTCACTTATCTCCCCGCGCCGACAATACGATCGTATTGTACGAGCGGGGAGAGGAGGCGTAATCTATAGTTCTCTATGAGAACTATGGATTACCGTAATTTCGGCACACATCTCGGTCGTATTACAGCGCAAATACGACACGAAATGCGCACCAAAATCACCCCATGTGAACATAGCCTAAGGCTATATACAGTACACCCCGCAATTACACTGGGTGTTTGGAAGTCGCGTACTCCCATGACGTGAGGGGGCTGGCAGCCCACTGGCCCCAATGACTGTCATTACAGAGGAGGCGTCATTACAGAGGAGGCGTAATCCATAGTGCTCTATGAGAACTATGGATTACCGTAATTTGGGCTCGCATTCTCGCTCGTATTAGAGCGCAAATACGACACGAAATGCATGCCGAAATTAGCCCGTGTGAACATAGCCTAAGGGTGACATGTCAGAATAGAAGTGCTGCTGCACCAGTTTTAAGGTGCATTAAATAAGTGTATAGTGTACCTGAATGCAAGAACCTGTCAAAAATCTGGCGTGTGGTCTACCTTGCATAGTATAATCGATGCACCTAATCTAGGCGCATAGCTTAAGTTAGGCGCTTAGCATATCATTGCTGGCATATTTGATGCACCTAGTTTAGGTGCATTCAAATGTGTTGTGCCTGGTGTATAATGCGCCTAGTTCTGGTGTACTATAGTTCATTTATATACTGTAGAGAATTGGAGGTCAACAGTTTTAGGCGCCAAATACCGCAAAAAAATGTTGCAGCCCTCATGGGACATGTCATCCTTTATTTTTGGTTGATACATAGATCTGCAAAGTTTTCTGTTTAGCAATATCCATTCATTGGGATAAAATTTCTATTGTGGTACAATCTTTTAAATAAAACCTCACCAAACTTCTTTATTTACTAAGGGGTAAGCTGTCATAAGTGGTAGAATTTAGGATAAATTGGAAAAGGTGGCAAACTTTTTGAATTGCATTGTTTTTGTAAGTACATATATTTGCCAAGTTTCCTATGTTGGGAATATCTATTCAGTAGCACAGAATTTCTATTGTGGTACAACCACTTTAAAAAAAAAATACTACTTTATTTATTAAGGGGTAAGCAGCCATTTTTACATGGTGTTTTAGAACTACAGACGGTGATTGACACAAGAGTGGGCAAAATGTCATTAATAAAAAAAATTGGAAGATAGAATATGTGCCATAAAAGTAATTGTCTCCAAATTCCAGAACTCCACATCTTTACAAACATATGTTGGAGGTGTGAAATTCTCCTGAAGAAAGATGAACTGTAGTAAAGGGATTGTGAAAGCAGAAATATTAAAGAACGGTATGCTCACCCATGCATGTTACACAGAAGAATGTGAGTCTCGGGGCTGTTCTGTAAACTGAAGGTTGACATTAAAGGAAGTAAGTACATTAAAGCCACTGACTTGCAGGTGATTTATTCTGCAAATTCTATAAACTTTGAAATGTATTGATCTCCTGCAGTGTGCGCACAATAACCGTAATAAGGAGCTGGATCGAGATTTGTACCAAGATTTTATATTCAGTTTCTATTACCATTGTCGTGGCTGGAATTTGGAGTGTTTGACCTGTAGAGTTTGTTGCACAGATGGAATCATTTGGCCTGGGAACCCAAAGCTTGTACCCCCCAATCCAACATTTATTCTACCTTCCTCTGTGTTTAATGCTACCACACAGCTGCCAAAATAACACTAAATTAATATTGGGCACCATATGGGAATAACAAATAGGCATTGGACTGTATTGTTACCTATTAGCATGTTATTTCAGTGTATTATTTGACCACTATATAGTACACAAAGTCCCATTGCTTGGATACCATCAACAACGACATGGGAATGAACATCAAGAAACTATGGAAAGTAGGGAAGCATGGCAAAACTGGTCTACAGAGTATCCAAAGGTTGGACACGACTGAATGGATAGAAGAGGAGGTGGTACACTATGAGTACTTTTAATAGAAGGTATATCGTAAAGCACTATCCAGTGTTTAACTGAGTATTGGTATGGACTTTATCCCAATATAGTCTGCTATAGTAGCCTCTTATTAAGCTATAAAAAATTATCCGCCTTTGTAAAAATCTTGAAACCACAAGTTTTTGTGACCAAAATAGGGGGCCCAACCCAATAAAAACATGCTCAAAAAATTCAATTTAGTTTTCTCCCAAAGTTTTTGAGCTTCACCTGTTTCCAAACCCTACATGGGAGTCATGATGTTACCTGCGTTTAGGACATCTATGTTCTGTTAAAAGTTTGTGTTGGGACTCATGGAAGATACTAGCCGCAAGTTGTGTCACATAAGTTACTTAAGTAACAATGTCATATCTGCTACCATTGTATGAACTATTATTATAAGTATGTGAAGCATTAAAAGGTTTTGTTTGAACTGTGAAAAATGCTACGAGCTTGCTGCAACATAAATTTAATTTTATGAGCCTCTTATTAAGCCACAAGAGCATTACTCAGCCTTGGTGGCTCATAAGGCCTGTCTGACAGTCCAGGTTCCAAATTGTCTCCAGTGTTTTTAGATGGGGTTTATTTCAAAGCCCCATGCAAGTCCTTTAATACCAAATTGAAAAACCTTTGCAAAAAATGAGCTGTAAATGGAAAGTTACATTTTCTACTATTACATTTTCATACACTGTATACAGTAGATTCAGCTTGAAATAGCAACCAGCCCAAAAATATAAAAGGTGGAAATTTAGCCTAGAGGACCTACTATGTTCTCTTGGATCAGTCTTCTGCTTTAATCTTTCAGTTCTGTAATGAATGTACTGGATTATCAGAATGAACGGTTTAATACTAGTCTTCAAGGAATTTTATATATGTGATACATATTGGATAGAAAGCGAGAGAGAGAGTAGTCTGTCATGTGTATGTCCCATTTGCCTTGATATCTCCTCTCCATCACTTTCTCCACCTTCATATCCCGGAGGAACCTCTCGCTTTGTTCCTTGCGGAAGTCTCCAAGGTTATCTGAAAATCGGTTTAAATGGATATGGAGCAAGTGCATCTTTATGCTCATATTAAGTCCCAAATTGTCTTCTCTATGATTACCAAAGCAGTGCATCACAACAGAGAAAAAACTCTTCCAGGTCAAAGCCTCAGTGTCATTCATGAATTTGGTAAAATTGGAACCGTTCATAAGTTTACGAATATGAGGACCATCAAAGATCACAGCTTTTAGTTTTTCTATGCTCAATCCAGGGAATGATCTACAAATGTAATTAAAGCAATTATCCATTTTGTCCAAAGCCCTAACAAATTGCTTCATTGATCCCAGCTTCATGTGAATTGGTGGGAGAATGATTTTATTCTTGTCCACCAGTGGTTTGTTAATGATATTCATAGCGCCAACAATCATTTCTTCCCTTGTAGGCCATGACACTTTTGTTCTTGCTTTGCCCTGCTATCCCAGGGGCACATGAAGCATGGGTATTCTGTGTATCCAGATCGCTGTCCAAGCAAGAAGGTCAGCATTTTCAGATCAACACAAATCAACCACTGATGTTCATGATAATGGATTTTCTGTAATACAATTTTTACATTTTCATATTCTTCTTTAAGTTGTGTTGAGTGAGCAGAGATGGAACCATTGTATAAGTAAACACATAGCGGGCTTCTCATGGAGTGGTCTATAAAAAGCCTCCAGTCTTTTGGTTGATATTCTGTTAATCCCATTTGAAGCACCTGGGATATCATTGCAGTATACAAGTTCTTCCTTTTGGCTGAAATATGGGAGAAGCCTCTCTTTTCTTGTCTGATAGGCTGTAATTTTAACTTCCGCCTTCATAAGGTTTCAGTCATTAAGTCTGGACACTAAGGCTATGTTCACACGGCTTAATTGCGGGACGTAATTACGGCCCGCAATTACGGCGTGTGGCCGGGGATGGCGCGGGAACGGGGGAGTGAGCGGGGGGCCGGCACCTCGCTGGCCCATAGACTTGCATTACCAGCGGCGCGTATACGCCGCTAGTAATTCACATGTCACTTATCTCCCCGGCCGGCGGATTCGCCGAGCAGGGAGAGGAGACGTAATCCATAGTTCTCTATGAGAACTGTGGATTACCGTAATGACTGGGACGTATTCCAGCCGTAATTTGAGCACTCCGGCGCGTAATTACGGACTGAAATACTTCCAATTTTAAGCCGTGTGAACATAGCCTAAAAGTTCAGATGCCTGGACAGGTTTAAGTCTTGAATCAGGGCATTGAGTTGTTTTTGGCTTAACGGTTGAGGTGTCAAAGAGCTTCCCTCAAGTTCGCTTACACTCCAATCCCTTCCTATCTTCAGAGTCTGACAGTGGCTGATTTGGTAGTCTGGTAAACACTGGTATGGGAACGTCATTGCCATGTGGAGTAGATTGTCTTGCTGATTCTAAATCAGGATAATCCCTCTGAGCTTTCTTGTAATGATTAAAGCCTTTTATTCTTTACAACACAAAGTTGCTTTTGGTGGGATTGTCCATTGATCTTTATGGAGGTTTCAAGATGGCCATCACCAACATGTCAGATGTCAAGGGAGTAAAGGAAAACAAACATGATTTGAGATAAGCCCATTACAGATTCTGCACTTAAATAAAAAATTGAGGTGGAAAATCTGTTGGATAAATGAACATTTGGCCTACATCTATTGCATGTGTATGGCCAGAGATAGATAGATAGATAGATAGATAGATAGATAGATAGATAGATAGATAGATAGATAGATAGATATGAAAGAGACAGTTATGACATACACTGTAGATAGATAGATAGATAGATAGATAGATAGATAGATAGATAGATAGATAGATAGATAGATATAAAATAGATATGAGAGTAATAGAGATAACTTAGATGGACTATATGGACACTTCATGATCAGACGTGGTACACGATTTTTGGAATTTGCTGCCTACAGTGCCAATGGGAACTCTATCTATGTCAGATCTGTCTATTGATGTCATATAGACAGATCTGACATAGAGTTCCCATTGTTACTGTAGGCAGCAAATTCAAAAAATCGTGTATCACGTCTGATCATGAAGTGTCCATATAGTCCAGGTCTTAACAGTTCTGCCATTTAAAAATGAATGCAAAGTATTTTTAGGCTCTTTGTTAGAACATCTCAGTGCTCAGGTTCGAGATACCCCATCTTTATTTTTTTTATGCAAACCATTTTATGGAGGTCTATTGACTGCCAGCAAAACCCCTTTCTACATTCAATTATTTTAATCTGTGGATAGATTGTAAAACATAACAATTATTTTTTAGAAATAAAAATATGGTTCTGAGTATCGTTCTAATTATACTTCATGACAGGTCAGACAATGAGACAAAAACCAGCAATTATTTACCGGTACGGCAGAGCATCGCATTTAAAGGAGGAATAGCCATTCACTAGAAATACACTGTTAATTGGGTAAACAATTTTTTTTTTTATTTCATTGTATGTAAGTCCAATACCAGAAAGAAAAACTAATTTAAGTTTCTTTTAAAGGAACCAGAGAACATTAGCGAAAATTAATTGAAGCGCATTGAAATTGCAGTGTCCATAAACAGAAGCTATTATCTCTTAACGAAAAGGGTGCTGTAGCTTAAGGATGTTTTATCTGTTGTTTATTGTGCTATTATAATGTGGCAATTTACCAGCATGGAACAAATAGGCGCCATATGGAATTATATATTTTCTCAATTTATATTTCAATATCTATCTGCATATAAATGATGTACAAATCGGAGAAATAACCCTTGCGCCGAAATCATTTTTTTTCAGAAATAAAATTACTTTTTTTCATATTAAGCTGCCTATTCTGTTCTGCATCATTTATTTGTACAAACTAAAATCTATTGCAGGATTATCGGAGTGTTAATAATGATAATAAATGTGACAAACTGTATTATTCCTACAGTTGTAGAAAATATAGGGTGTTGCCACTTGTTTAAGGGGAATGTAGAAACCTATATTTGTGCACTAATTAAGATCAAATACTGAGACCTATTGTCTTTTTTTAAATTTGTTCTTGTTTTTTAAATTCTGTGTTTGGAACTGGAGCATAGGGGCATCCATCTTGACTTAGCCGCTGTTAACAGCATTAAGAGATTTGCTTTACAACAATCACATGGAACATAGGAACTTGTAGCCTGGAAAGGACTCCTTGACTTCTATTAGAGTGTGTTGTGAGCATGCTCTGTGACTTGTGCAGAGATGGGAAGGAGGTGAACTGTGGTCAACACTTATTGTGAATGGAATATCCTTTGTTGGCTGTATATTGGTGATCATTGTCACTGTAATCCTGTCTGTAATGATAACACATGAGTAAAAAACTAGCATGTTTTTATAGCATATACTGAACCAGCGATCATAGGTAACTACTACAATCTCCACTGATAATAATGACAACAATAATTTACAGTTTTCCTTCACAAGGACCATACCCTGTTTCCCCCAAAAATAAGACAGGGTCTTATATTAATTTTTTTCCCCTAAAGACGCGCTAGGTCTTATTTTCAGGGGATGTGTTATCTTTCAATGAACAAGAATTCACATTTATTGTTGAACAAAAAAATCCACATGTATTAATATACTGTAGTGATTTCATCACAAACATCAGCATAAGCAGCCAAACTCTGAATTCCATCAAGAATTTCTTGTGACTATTTCCGTGTACAACAATCTATGTTACATTTACCAATCCGGGCATTTATGAACAAAAAGTAACATTTATTCAAAGACCTTCATGTCATCATCTTCTGGATCATCATCATAACGCTCCAAACCCTGAGTTTCATGGTGAATTTCTTGTGTTAGAACCATTGGCCCCAATCTCTCATATCAAGCAATAGCACTCTCCTTAAATGAGCACCTCTTGTCCAGGTAGCCTCCCACACAAGGTAAGACCTACGTAAATGATCTGATAATGTATGGCGTGGGGGGAGCTGTAGTAATGGTCTTACTTTCAGGGGAAGCCTTATTTTCTAAGCTTGAAAAAAAATAACCCAAGGTCTTACTTTCTGGGGATGGCTTATTTTTGGGGGAAACAGGGTAGTAACTTGAGCTTGAAGATGACACATTGACCT